>JAECUM010007670.1:0-123336 GCA_016617855.1 Megalonaias nervosa | reverse complement strand
ATCATGGCGTTTAAATTTGAGTAATCTGACCCTTTGCAATCAAGATGAAACGATCGCACGGTTTCGTAAAGAAAGGAGAAGAAAGTAAGAGGCAGAAACGTGCCCTATCGCTTCGTACAGTAGCTGAAGTCTTGGCTCAAATCCATGCCAGCGATTTTGAAGATGACATGAGTGAGCCAGAATCCAGACCCGGAGAGTATACGCCAAACCAAAGTGCACCGCCAGTATCCCCCGAAAAGTTTTACCATATTCGAGAGCCGGATAAACGCTCCTTTAGAAAATTTAGTACTATGGCCTTCACGTACACGGTGAAATTTAAAGATTTCAAGTCCGACGTACCGCTGGAGAAAACAGGGGTTCATCACTGATGTATGGGATTCTTTGTTAACCATACTGAAACGACCATGTCAAGCCAAATAAGACGATCGCTTGAGACTCTCCATATATCACGACAGTTTGAAGTCCCATGTTTGGATCGAGTTTAGCAGCCCAGCAGAACTGACACCGTCCAAAGTCATCGACAAGATTCAACATGTGCAGCAATCCAATGACTAGTTTCACATCACCGATGGAAAAGCAACACTGTACATGACCCACGTTTCTCTTCCCAAAGGACCGGACAACGCATAAAAGTGTTATTGGTGGACAACCTTCGCAGCATCAAGCGTAGCCTCGTCCAAATTAACAACACTCAAGACAAGATGTGTTTAGCTCGTGCCATCGTCGTAGGACGTAGGACGACACGGCAGAATGGAAAAGAGCCTGGAAAACTATTTAACGATCGGACCGAGCCAAACAACGAAATGAAGCAGAACTCCTGTCATAGCAAGCTGGCCTATCCAAAGATACCACTTGTGGCATTCCTGAAATGCAAAAATTATAACACGTCTTGGCTCCACTCTACACGTTGAAAGTGCACCCTCAAGAAGTATGTGGACTTCTGTTGTTTCGAGGCAAAAATTTCAATGACGGAAAATACATTCACGTCTATCATCACGATGAACATTTCGATGCCATTACCAGTATCACCGCATTCCTTGGATACGGTTATTACTGTGAGAAATGTGATTATGGGTATAACAATCGAGAGCAACACAAGCATTGTGTATCGAAATGTGAGGGATGTTTGGCCTCTAAACCCTGTCTTGACGAAGGACAAAAACAAGTGCATTGTTCAGCTTGTCAGCGAACTTTTGTCATCCCAGCCTGCTACCAACAACATCTAAAGACGCAAGGTTCACAGCAGAAAAGTGCTTGTCAACTCCCGAGATTGTGTCCTACTTGTGGACAAGTTATACGTAGCAATAATATCAAGGCACACATTTGTCCAGCAAAGAAACGATATCACATTGTCACCAAATCGTGGATTTGAAACACGAATGCTACATTCAAAAATACCAGCCCCAACATGAGGAAGAAGAGGATGACTAGAAAAAAGGGGATTTCAATTTTTTCGATTTCGAATGCATGCAAGAGACTGGGATTCACATTCCTAACGTCTGCGTAGATCACTGAGCGTGCGAGAAGTGCATCCAAGAACCTATCTTTTGCCATTGTGCCCATTGTAGCAAGATTCCTCGAAGACGTGAAAAAATCTTTCGAGGACCTAACACGCTGGCCTATTTCGCCCGATGGGTCTTAGACCCTATCGACGAGACGTGGAGCCAAGAGGACATTGAACGTTACCGAGATTGTCATCGCTATGCAACGGTGATGGCTCACAATTTCTTGGGATGCGATGGAGAGTTTCTTCTGAAATACTATACGGAACAAAGCACCGAACGTCCTGAGGTTACTTGAACGGAGCCAAACTCATTTCTGTGCAAGTGGGACAAGTGCAGTTTAAAGATTCGATTAGTTACTTGATCATGCCTTTGAGCCGAATGCCTAAAACATTTGGAATGACAGAAATGGCCAAAGGCTATTTCCACACTTCTTCAATACAAAAAGCAATCAACATGCCGTTCTGCCACATTTGCCTGACGCTCACTACTACGACCCCGACAACATGCGCACCGAACAACGAGAAGCTTTCTACGCTTGGTACCACACTCACGCCTCAGACCCATTTCACTTTCAGGAAGAAATTTTAAAGTATTGTCGATCGGACGTGAACATTTTACGACGATGTTGCGGAAAAATTTCGAGAATTGATCATGGAGCAAGAAGGGATCGATCCTTTGGAAAAAGCCTGCACTATAGCCAGAGCGTGTTCCATAGTGTACCGCAAACGAATCATGCCGGAGAAGACCCTGGCTGTCATACGCTCTCAAACAACCAATTTTGTCAAACGTCAATACTCGATCAAAGCTCTGCGCTAGTTGTATTACTTGCGCTACAAGAAAGAAAAATGGATCCAACATGCCCGAAACGGAGGAGGCGAAAGACCATTAAAAATTATTCCGTGAATGGTTGGGTCTTAGAAAACCCTAAGATCGTGTACGAATTCAACGGTTGCTTATTTCACGGATGTCCGATCTGCTACCCTCAACGGTACACCAACGTACCATGGAAGATTTGTACGAGGTCACTTGCCAACGTCGCTTGAAGTTAGAACAGCAAGGATACCAAGTCGTGGAAATGTGGGAACACGAGTACGACCACCGTTTGAAAACCGATCCTGAGTTTGAACGTATCGTGGAAAGTTACAAGTTGGTGGACCCTCTGAACCTCCGGGATAGTTTGTATGGAGGACGAACGAATGCCACCTGTTTGCTGTACCACGTCGACGAGAAGAAAGTAGAAGAAATCAAATACATGAACGTGTGTTCGCTGTATCCTTATATGTGCAAATATCGTCACTTTCCCGTAGGTCACCCACAATTGTTGACGGAAAACATTGACGTGGACAAGATTCGACAATACGAAGGATTGATTAAGTGCAAAGTCTTGCCTCCCACGGACTTATACTATCCCGTTTTACCTCACTACTGCCAGGGAAAACTGATGTTTTCCTTGTGTCGTACTTGTGTCGAAACGTGCAACCAAGACCAACCTTGTCATCACACTCAGGAAGAACGGGCATTGACAGGAACGTGGGTCAGCTCGGAATTGTTCAAAGCTCTGGACCTGGGATACCAGTTGTTAGAAATGTACAAAATTTACCACTTTCCCAAAAGAGAACAGTACCAAAAGGGCGACGAGACTCAAAAAGGCATTTTCGCAGACTACGTGGATGCGTTTTTGAAACTGAAAAAAGAAGCTAGCGGCTATTCTTCCTGGTGCCACACTCCCGAAGACCATGAGAAATTCAAAGAGAAATACTTTGAGCAGGAAGGCATCACTTTAGATCCCATCGAGAAAAACGAAGGAAGGCGATCATTTGCTAAAGTGATGTTGAATTGTTTGTGGGGCAAAAATGGCACAACAACATTGTTTATCCAAGACGAAGTATTTGACAGAACTTTCCCGCTACTTTCAGATGATTCACGACAAAACCAAATACATGAAACACGTGGACATCATTCGTGAAGACTTGATCTTAGTCACTTACGAAGAAGAACCGGAGTTTGTACAGGCCGACGAATTTGGAAATGTCATCATTGCAGCCTACGTGACAGCCCATGTTCGTTTAAAATTGTACGAAACCTTACACCACTGAGGAGATCGTGTGCTGTATTTTGATACGGACAGTTGCATCTACATCGATCGCTTGGGTCA
Organism: Megalonaias nervosa; assembly: GCA_016617855.1. Taxonomy (NCBI): domain Eukaryota; kingdom Metazoa; phylum Mollusca; class Bivalvia; order Unionida; family Unionidae; genus Megalonaias; species Megalonaias nervosa. Next base: position 119,676 of record JAECUM010007670.1, on the reverse strand, counting down.
CCATCACGCTGAGATCGAAGTAGACCGTTTAGGAGCCTGGATGGACGAGCACCCCAACGACAAGATTCTAGGTTTTGTTAGTGGCGGTCCAAAACATTACGGCTACGAATACTGGGACCAGCAAGGAGAAGTGCACACCGACTACAAAGTGAAAGGATTGATTCTAAATTATCGTACCAGTCAAGTGGTGAACATTGGCGTGTTGAAAGAAGCCTTGCAATCTGGAGAGGATCAAGATTTTAAAGTGACCACCTACGAACCACGCAAGATTGTACGTTTACCCACGAACCAGTGGACTCTTGGAAAAACTATCAAATCGTGTACCAGAAGCGAGTTCGGCTTCCCAAACACTTCACTTTGCCGTACGGACATGCTGATATTGGCCAGCATATAAAAAGGGAAAACGTTTAAGACCGATAGATCATTGTGACTACATTTGCCAAGCGAGAAAGATGAATCCTTTCAAACAGACACAATTCAAGTTCACTCATTTACAAGTCGAGTGAGATGCAGTGCCTTGCGATTGCAGGGATGCCGTATGCTGTGACCTCAGCGATTCAGCACAACATCATTGGAACTTCGCTATGACTACTACTGCTACTACTACACCTACCATGGAAAGTGATGCTGTGCGAGAGCGATGCCACTCGTTATCATGGACTTTTTACTGGGTTTCATCCTCAACGTGAAACCATGCGTTTAACACCCTACTGATGTGATCCATTTCTGAGCAAACTACTTCGGGTTTCACCGTACCCTCATCGAAATGAGCCTGTTAAAGAAGAATATTCGTTCCATGTGCGTTTGTCTGAATACTGCAACTTTGAAAGTCGATTCCAACACCTTCCAAAGAAAGTGGCCTAAATATCCGGGAGGACCTACCCCTGAAGAATTAGCCAGAGCCGGATTTATCTACTTGGGCGAAGGTGATAAAGTTAAGTGTTACAGTTGCGGTGTGTCACTTCACGAGTGGGAGCAGAAAGATTCAGCTTACCTGGAACATGCTCGATATTCTCAGCACTGTCACTACCTACCTTTAGTGGGAACCCAGTAATCTCTTCATGGATACTTTACAAGAGAACATTCGTGGTTTGCCTGTGGAGTTGAGAGAACGCATGTACCGAGAATTCGTCAAAATACAAGTGTAACGCAAAGGACAATTGCATCACCGATGTTTGAACCACTGGTATCTGAATGGTATAAGGGGACTGATTCATTTCAAAGTGTTCCAATGGTCAGACATTAATGAATCACACGAGATTCAGAATGCTTTGGATGCTACTCATTCTACTTTCAAGGCGACCATAGTACACAAAATTCCAGAGGAAGAGATAGAGGATTGCCAAACTCTTTTACACGAACAAATCTTGTTTCAAGAGGAAATTTCTTTGCTGAAGTGTGGCATGTGAGTTAGCGACTAAACAATTTTGGTGCGGTACTGAAACAAGACCGCTTCTGCTCAAAAATTACATTTATTACCTTCAACAAAAGAGGGTATAAAAACTTGCTACCATGCCACGACCTTTAACATTAGTGATACAACAATTGCCGTGGAAGGAAATCAATGACACTATTCAGACTGTGGAGGATTACCAACACTTTTACGAGAACTGTGTCCATTGAATGTGGGTCGCCGTGTGGTGTGTTTCTTAGTGACTTTCTTTTTGGGATTTCGTTTACCAGCGGATTCCTTGTGTGCTCTTTACGATCTGTACCTCACAGTACCACAAAAAATATGAGTGTGTTACCTTTAAATGTACACGAGAGACTCATTCTGTTAAAAGCCTTGCCCTTTCATTTCGATACTTCTTTACTTCTAAGGGAAAAAAAGATTCGTCAACTTTAAATTACTGAGGATGCTTACGAAGATGTGTGTATAGCTTGTGACATAACGTTCACTATGGCTTCCTCTGCTGTCTCTGCTACCTCTTCCTCCACTTTCAAAGTCATCGGCGAAAAGTTAGAACGTGCCAGTTGGGAGGTCTATATTTTCGCCATTCCTTTAACATGTTAATTGCTGGACCGAGCAGTTCAGGCAAAACCGAATTTGTCACTCGAAAAATACTACATTGTACTTAAAAAGATAAGATCAAAGGACGTGTGCCAAGTCATCGACGTCAGTGTATTTTGTGTGTGCTCCCAAACAAACAAAGGTGTCACCCCTTTCTTCTACCCCCAAAGGAAAGAAAAGGAAAGGACTGCCTCCTTGTTTAGCCAAACATGGGACGTGTTGTCCGTCCTGTCCAAAGCCCCTCCACCCATACGAAAACAACTCAATCAAACAGCCTCGACAGACGTCGTCGATACCGTGTGCGAATGTTGCCTGAATGTCTTGAAGGAACGATACCTTTGTCTCAACATCAGAAAGAATGCTTAGCCAAGAATCGGCACGTTCCTCGCAAAATGGTCAAAAAGAAAATACACATCCGTCAAAACAAAAAGATGTTGGTAAAACGCGGAGGATTTGTGAACCTGTTGTTAGCACCCTTGCTGAAAGGAACAATGGGAACAATGGTTATAGGACTCATGACGGGAGCTGCTTCACAAATTATGGGTCAATGATAAAAAAGGATCAAGAAGATGAAAGGAGTCTCTGGGTCAAAAGATCTCAGAGGTGACCTTTGAAATCTGATGGAAGGACGAAAACTCTTTCACCAGAAACCTTTAGACGAAACAGTTCGACCGACTCTGAAAGATTTTAAGATTCTGGTGAAATGTCCATCACTACACCAGTGACCAAGACATACGCAGCCCCACGGATGCATGAGAAAGAAGAGACACAAGAAATCTTTCAAACACTGTCAGCGGCTCCCAACCAAAGTCAGATTGCAGCGTCCTTTTTTTTTACCCCTTTCCCCACTCCCCAACGAGAGGAACTCAAAGCTTGGGTTAAAAAGACGATGTTCATTCCTCCTTTGACAGAAGTAAAAAAAGAAAGAAGGGAAAGCATAGGTAAAAAAGAAAGCAACATTAAAGCCATCCCATTACCACCACCTCCACCACCCTCGACTCCTTATCCCGTGGCACGTCGGACACGTAAAGCCGTTTCGAAACCAGCATCTCACCCAGCCAGAGTAGCATCAGTGAAGAGTGGGTGACTTATTGAAGAGAGAGAGAGAGAGAGAGAGAGAGAGAGAGAGAGAGAGAGAGAGAGAGAGAGAGAGAGCTGCTAGAAAATTTGTTGGCCAAATGGTAGGTCCCCGACTGTGGCTGTCCCCAAGAAAGGTGAAGTATTGACGACAGGAGATTGGGTGCGCATTGGCAAAACCAAACGCACTTTCAATAAAGACTACTTACCCAACTGGACCACCGAAGTGTTTCGCGTCACTGGACGAGTGCGTGGCCGTCATCCTGCCGTCTATAAATTGGAAGACATGAACGGGGAAGTGTTAAAAGAAACTTTTTACTTGCCCGAGTTACAAGGAATGACCAAAAAGAAGATGAGGTGTACGACATCGAAAGCATTCTCCATCAAAGAACCCGTTAAGTGGCAAAACGTCGTGTCAAAGAAGTCAAAGTACGTTGGAAAGGATATCCACCAAGTTTTGATTCTTGGATCGACGCTTCGAAAGTCATCGACTATAAAATGAAGCGACCATCATGCCCTTCAACACAGCCTCAACCACAACAGTGACCACTCCTTCTCCGAGTTCTTCTGTGCAAGATCTACAAAAGCAGCCCTTGTGGGTGTGGTGTGAAGAACGTGTGCCTCAAACGCAAATGGTCTTTTTCTGCCAAATCTTTGTGGTGTATCGGTGCCACCATCACCAATTTGAGTTTTCAACAAGGAGACAAACAATTGTGGACTATTTTACTGAGCAGCTGCATTGGTTATCTTCTTCACAACTCTTCCCTGAAATACTCTAACGATAACAACTTGAGTCTTGCGGCCAACTTCAGTCACCCTCCCAACAGTCACCTCCATAACAACATCAATCCTCTTTTGGACACTCCTCTGACTTCGAGTGACACCTCGGACAGCAGAACTCTGGAATTATGAATAGCCAATTTATGTAACTTTACCCAGTGACAGTTACATGGATGTGTTTCCCCACAATACTTCGTGCTGTTTCACGGCCAGATTACTTCAGGCCATCCAATTGGTTCACGAAATCCGTTGGGAAGTGGCTTTAGTCGAAATGATCCATCCCACACAAATTCTAAACCTCACCGAAAATCAAAAGAAGTTTTGGGTCGAAGTCCGGAATATACAAGTACAAGAAAACTTGGATACCAATGATCCTGATTTTTACCAGTCCAAAAAACTATCACAAACCAATTCTCCCCTGAGCAAGTGAGATGAAAGTTCCTGCATGCTATTATTTTAATGGTCAACATTTGGTGTAAACAATTGCCACCATTTTTGACACTCAGTTTGGCAAAGCCCTGACCAAACAGAACAAACCGTCACGATCGAGTACCATAAAGTGGCTCATCGCCTATTGATGAAATTTTACGGATGCCGAAACGTTGTCCATCACTTTTAATCCCAGTTTATTTGGCATGTTGGGTGGAGAGAAGATCACCTTATCTAATAGTCGATCTGAATAGCAGTTACTTGTACTTGAAAGTCAAAGTTAAAAAAAACGGACGATCCCGTTCTACTTGCTTAAGCCAGAGTAGCTCCCGTCAACAATTTCATGTAGTCCTTGTTCTTGAATAACAAACTGATCAGCAGTAGCATGGATACTTACCTTTATCAAGCGTACCTAGAAAATCTCTTGACGTATGGAAAAGAAGCCAAAGAGACTCATCTGGATGCTTGTGTGGTATGGAAACTTGACGTATTGGATATCACCAAGTTCAACAGCACTGCGATTGTTGGGGACGACCAAAATGTGAGATTTAACGAGCGTCGAAAGAAAATTGCACTAAGTCGTAGTTTAGAACTGATGGATCGCTTGCATTTGGAGATGTGGTTGCAAGACAAATATTTGTTGAACTGAATGGACGTCCGCCTGAGACTGATCGGAGCAGAACCGCTTTCCTTTTGATGGCTCATGAGAACGAGTACAAAACCAAAAACGATGAAGACCGACTTTAAGTATGACGCGTGGAAGTGTTATCTAAAGTGGGAAACGACGTAAGTCACACTCTCAGCAGAACGATCACCAAATATCCGATACGACGAGTGGAATTGAAAACCTTCACCATTCTCAGGGGGACAGCAATCCATGATCGAAGATCATCTGCTCCAAGAACAGTTACCCAAACGTTTAATCATTGGCATCGTCTAGAATTCAGCCATCAACGGATCTCTCAGTAAAATCCTTTCTTTTTTCATCACTTTGCCGTGTCGATAATGGAAGTCAGTCAAGATGTCAAGACCTTGTGTACCAGACCCTTCGAATCTAACTTTGTCCAGAAGAATTACTTGAGATCATATTTGTCTTTGTACGAGGGACAGTTAGGGACCAACAGTAGCCACTGTATTTCGTACGGCAACTGTGAAGGAGGATGCGCTTTTTGAGCTTTTGATTTCACTCCAAACCTTGGCAGCGACGAGGGACATTTCCACCCTATAAAATCCGGTCAACTGCGTGTGGAACTCTTTGCAGATACTCATTCCTGGACCGTGAACGTCATCTTGTATGCCGAATGCGACAACACTCTAGAAGGCAACAGTTTCAGAGAAGTAATTCTACACTATCAGAAGCTATGGAAGACTCTTATCCCTCTTTGAATGGTGGAGCCTCCTTGGAAATGGAATGATAGGATATCTTGGAAGCAGAACCACCCACCAAACAAGACAAAGACGAAGAGGACATGGTGATGTCCAGGTGGCCAGAACAAGAACAACATTTATTCTCCTGCTTTGTCAATCAGCTGGCAGAAACAATTACACGGTTGACCAAGAAACGTTGCTATGGATGTCAAAACGATCATCCCAGTAAAATTCAACGCGATCAATGTCTGATGATGCGCCAAGAAGAAAAATTGGACGAGTATCTAGATGACGCTTTGGGTCTCATCTCGGAAGAAGCAGTGTTGGATCAGTGGTATAAAGACTTGCGTGATTATTCCTCCCCTTGATTGACTACTCTAGAGATCCGTCGCATCGAATCTCACTTTCCAGAGTACAGAGACGAAGCGAAGAGACGTTTACTTGACAGAGATTTTCAAGCAAAAAGTCAGGGTTGAATTGATGACTTATTATTACCTGTAAAAAAAACAAAAATAAAACAAAATTGATGCCTGGGAACTTTATTACCTTTCGAAAAACAGTTCGTACACCACTTCTTGGAATCCTGTCGTGAGCGCTAAAGATGAACTTCCTCATCGCAAACCTAAAGACCATTAAGCTTATGTCATCAACATGGACGACAGTCATCTCTCAGGAACCCACTGGGTAGCCGTCTACTTTCCTGACGATGGCCGTATGGAGTATTTTGATTCGTATGGATTACCGCCTCTGGAAGACGACATCATCGACTTTATGAGAAGAAATGCCCAGACGACACGATTCAATAATGTGAAATTACAACAATATTGACCCACTAAATTTAGATGCTATAAGGCAGTTTAAATCCCAGCCATCAGGACCAGGTACACAATATGGGAATGACTTGAGAACCTAACGTAATAAACATAGCATAAGACCCCAAATTAGCTTTCTAAGGTGGCTAACATCCAAAGCCGTCAGGACCAGCCGCACAATGCGGATGTACAAAACGCCTTCCTCCCGTAAATTCCCATCCTGCCTTTCCACGACCGGACATTTTAAACTTGTTGTGTGAGTGCGTGTGGGTCTATACCCACTCACCACCTGTCTCATGGGACAATATGCCCCGGAAACGGAGAAAATCAATCAGCACACTATGTGTGCATTAAAGCGTTGAGGGATGTGGCACTATTCCATCCCCCTCGAAAAAATCAATCAGCCCCCCCCATGTGGGGGCATTAACCGGTCAGGCATGCCCTAGTGGGCGAATGCGACCTAAATTCAACAAACGAACGAACGAAGTCTGACCATCCATTGTTGACTCGTCAAGTCGTGAAGATGTCTTCAAAACTAGCTAAGCCGAACGAAGCTCATGTCCATTTCCATCATGTCAAGCAAAACCTGATGCCGAAGCCTGAAGATATGGAAAATGTCAGGATGCTTATAGCGGCACAAGACCTCATAGAAGAGGTCTTTAAAGAAGAAATTAAAAAAGAGCAAGAAGAGTGGACAGTGAAGTACAGACTTTAGAAGGAGCAGCAACAGCAGCAGCAGGAGCCAGAAAGAGGTTTTGTGGACTGTAGAGTGGAGACCAAGGAGTTTTTCTTCTCCTTCCGCAGAAGCAGACCATATCCCGTGGGAAAGCCTGCAGCCAGACGGGGACGAAATCCCAGGCGTTAAGAGAGATTGCCAAAACTCCTAACAAACAAAACAGCCCTTTTCAGGGCTACCCAAAAATCTAGAAAAGACATACTACATTATTGCCAAATTTGTCTGAAGTGCTTTCCATGTTTGTGATTACGCTGTGGGTATAGTTAGTTTTTGTGTAAGGGGGTGTTTTCCTTCACGTCCGTGCTTCAGGGATATAAAGCAGAGCGTTATAAAAATAGCCTGCTAAACATAAGACTTTAGCATTCAAGAATGGAAAACAGAGATCAAAGGAAAGAAATCCACTTCACCTGGACAAGACAATTTGGGATACGAAATTTACAAGAATATACAGGAAAATATGCAAAATCGCAATTCTCGACCTTATTAATACATCATAGAGAACCGGAACAATCCCCCATAAATGGAAACAAGCCATTGTAATCCCAATTCAAAAAAGAGTAAAGATCCAACAAAAATAACATCATGCATGCCAATATCCCTCACAGACAACAATGTAAAGTGATGGAAACGAAGATTAATAACAGGCTCAGATATCACCTAGAGAGCAATGATCTGATTTCCAAAAATCAAACCGGCTTTCTCAATAAAAGATCCACCCTAGATCAATTATTTAGGCTAGAATCATGCATCAAATTAGCATTTAACGCTAACAGAAAATGCGATCACATCCTTATAGCAATCTTTCTCGACCTGGAAAAAGCATTAGATCTGGTGTGGACCAACGGCCTAATTGCAAAATTAAACCATTAGGGTATCAATGGCCTCATGCAACGGTGGATAGCCAACTTCTTAAATGGACGCCAAATCAGGACAAGAAAATTGGACCAATACTAAGAAACCCATTTACTAGAGAATGGCTCCCCGCAGGGAAGTGACTTAAGTCCCACCCAATTCAACATAATGGTCAATGACCTTGAGCGCTCGGTCGACCTAACCAAACTAGATCGATCCCAGTTTGCAGATGACAGCGGCATCTGGAAGGCTGGAAACTCCTCCAGTAATCAAATAATCACGGAAATTCAACAGAGCCTAAACCAAATCGGCAGCAGGGATGACAAATGGGGATTTAAAATCTCCAAAAGAAAAACAGTAGGAGTAATGTTCTCCCCCAAATCAAACACGTCTAGAAATTACCCGACCCTTTACATCCAAGGTGAACAAAAAAAAAAAAAATTCGAAAAGATAACGAAATTCTTAGGCATGCATTTCGATGAACATCTTACGTGGAACTACCACATCACGGAACTTGTCCGAGCATGCGATCAAGACTTAAAGCTTCTCCGAAATATTAAAGGATTTAACTGGGGAGCCGACCAAAATACGCATTTGACACTATATAAATCACAAATAAGGTCTAAATTGGATTATGGGTGTGAAGTTTATGCGTCAGCCAAGCCAAACTTACTAACAGAATTGGATACTATCCAATCCAAGGCATTACTTTTATGTACAGGAACGCACAAAAATACCCTGATGAAGGACTTCAGATACTTGCAGGAGAACCACCACTCACACTAAGAAGAGAATAGCTAATATTTAGATACGCAGTAAGAATCTCGATACATGAAGATTCTCACCCCCACCATATCAATAATCAAAAGATGCAACACTGCATTCAGCCGCCGATTAGTACCAAATCCACCAGGAGTAAAGAAGATCCACGAATTAAGTAAGGCTCTACACTTACAGAGCCTACAAACAGACCTAATTAAATTTCCTGATCCAATACCACGGACACGTAAAACATCCAAAATCAACTTACAAGCGATAAAATTTGGATCCAAAGACGACCATCCGCTAGAAATTAGATCAAGAATACTAACAGATATTGACGTGTCCTCCAGTGACTACCTCAAAATCTACACAGACGGGTCCAAAATCAATAATCCCGACAGAACAGCAGCCGCTGCAGTTATACCAGAAAAGAATACAGAAATGGGAAACAGACTCCCAGGCAACTGCTCATTTATACAGCAGAAGCTTGGGCTATAATGGAAGTACTCAAATGGGTTCAATCAAAGAATATCCGCAAATCTATAATTATTAGTAATTCACTAAGCGTTCTTAAATCACTAGAAACCGGACACTCTGACAGCCGAGACAATTTCATGAAAGATACTAATCTCCTCTTAAAGAACGTGGAATGTAACAACCAAATTATAGAATTAATGTGGGTACCTTCTCACATCGACATCCCTGGAAATGAAAAAGCGGATATAGCAGCAAAGCTCAGACTCAAACAAACTGAACATAATAAGCTGAACTATAGCACCATGGAAATTTATAGCATCATTAGCAGGAAAATTATAGAAAAATGGCAACATGAATGGGATAACAGCCCAAAGGGACGTACACTGTACTCTGTCCCCAAAACAGTGTGCAGGAACGCTAAAACACCAAAGCTGGATAATAAACACTGTCAATAAATCACTAATAGAATTCAAACTGGAAGAACCCTATTCGCCAGCAGTTTCGGAAAATACCTACCGACCAACAGGGATTGGGGCCACAATTGCCCTCATTGCCCTGAGAATTTACAGCACGTTTTTAATGTGTGCATAAATACCAGACACATCGGGAAACATTTACAACCCTACAAAAATCCATAGGCTCTCCAATAATATACCCGGAATTTTTGGAACAGACCAATCCCAACGTTAACTTGACATACAATACAATATTGTATTTCCTCAAGGCCATATGTAAACAGGGAAATTTTAATTGTAGCTTTTCGCCCTCCATTTATAATAGCTATTCTTGTTGCTAGAAGACCCCATTAGCTCTATTATTACCCTGTACAAACATCTAACGCCCTTAACAGGTTATCACAAGCAATGCAACTAGTAAAAAATTTCCATGCAATGCAATTAATACTAGGAACGAACTATCATGATGAACAGACCTTGCGAAAACACAAATGGAACAGTCCTGCTTGTGAAAGGCGCGAGATATCAGAGCAATCTCCAGCAAGGATAAAGCCAACCTACATTTTGCATGGATGAGCAGTAATAAAAACCATTCTACCAGGTTCCAAACCCATCGGAAACTTGTGGAAGGGAAATATTCCGAAGTTTTTCACCGATTTGGGAATTGACTACAGTCCACTAAACATGGACTTTTCCCTACATGAGTGGAGAACTGCCCTGAGAAAAAAAACAAAAAAAAACAAAAAAAAAAAAAAAAATCAGCCTCGTCAGGAGAAGACAATCTAGGGTACGAGATTTACAAGAACCTACCCGAAAACATGGAGACCTTAATGCTGGACCTAATCAACACGTCTTGGAAAACCGGAAAAATCCCGAACAAGTGGAAGCAAGCAATAGTTATCCCAATACCAGAAGCAGGAAAAGATCCAACAATTAAATTCCTTTTGGCCAATCTCCCTCAGACAATATATGCAAATTAACGGAAACTATGATCAACAACAGGCTTAAACACCACTTGGAACGTAATAACTTAATCTCAAAAAATTCAAAGCGGCTTCCGTAACAAAAGGTCCACCCTAGATCAGTTATTACGGCTGGAATCGAGAATTAAGCTAGCATTTAACGTTAAAAGAAAATGCGATCGCAATCTAATAGCGATTTTCCTCGACTTAGAGAAAGCCTTCGATCTAGTGTGGACAAATGGCCTAATTGCGAAATTAAACCATTATGGTATCAACGGCCGCTTGCACCAGTGGATATCATCCTTTCTCACTGGACGACAGATTAGGACAAGAATATGGGACCAATATTCGGACAGCCATGTACTAGAAAATGGCACTCCACAAGGCAATGTCCTAAGCCCCACCCTTTTCAACATTATGATTAATGACCTGGAACGCGCTGTCGATCTTGCAAAAATAAATTTATTCCAACTTGCAGACGACAGCGGCATATGGAAGGCGGAGAACCCTACCAGCAACAAAATTATCAGCGAAATCCAATCGAGCTTAAATCGGATTGGAAAGTGGGCTGATAAATGGGGTTTTAAAATCTCAAAAGGAAAAACGGGAGGAATATTATTTACACCCAGTACAATAACAGAAAAATCTAATTTATGTGGGTACCATCCCACAATGTGGGTACCATCCCACATCGACATCCTAGGAAACGAAAAATCGGACCAATCAGCCAGAAAACAAACTTCAAGTAAACAACCTTACTGAACTCCAGTACAGCAATAAAGAATACTATAGCATAATCAGTAAGAAAATTCAAGGGAAATGGCAACAGGATTGGGATAATAGCAAAAAAGGTCGCACGCTTTAGCTTTAAAAAAAGGAAGTAACCAGGAGCGTAAAAGCGCCTACTCTGGTTAATAAACATGACCAGAAAGTTATCAGTAGAATCAAACTGGAAATACACTATTAGCCAGCAGTCTCGGAAAATATCTCCAAATCAACAAAGCTCGGGGCGTGAAATGCCCTCATTGTCCTACTCCAGAAGATTTACACCGTGTATTTAACGTGTGCAACAAATATCGTGCACAACGGGAAATCTTTAGGACCAAGCAAAAAAACATAGGATCACCAACGACCTACCCGGAATTCCTAGCGCCCTGTAACCGTAACATTAATTCGATATATAATAATCTTATATTTCCTGAAAGAAATTGGCAAACAAGGAAAAATCCAATCCACTTACTGATCTTACCGTCATCCCACTCATTTGAAAACTTAAATTTTTAGACGACCAACAAGTAATGCATTGGTAAATTATAACAGCTCAGACCCTATATAGATTGAGTCAGACCTAACCCTCTGACGCAATGACAGTAGTAACAGGATCATTATTAATTGCGTTAACAGGGGCCGGGGGGGGGGGAGGGGCAGAGTAAATGTATCAATAGGTATAAGAAAAGCTGGGGACACGCCGCATAGGGGAGTGGTGTAATGCCGATGAACATACGGCGGACCCTATACCGATTGAGACAGACCTGCCCCCCCCCCCTCTTCGCCATGCTGTGGCTGCGAACACTAGATTTAGCAATAGCAGTAGTGACAGGTCCAAATTAATAAATATGGGCAATGTACGTAGTAATATACCATATACACTACCTATACATCTATAATTAATAATATTAGCAATATTTAATAAAAGGCGACTGGTGACAGCGCAAGGGGCCTGGTGGTGGTGGGGGGCATGACAAATGGATCAAGAAGTATGGGAAAAGGGGAGCGGTGTTACGCCGGTGAACATACGGCGGACCCCATACCGATTGAGACAGACCTGCCCCCCGCCATCCCCCCGCGCCATGCTGCGGCTGCAAACTCTCGACTTAGCAATGGCAGTAGTAACAGGTTCAGATTATTTAATATTAGGCAGTGTACGTGGTAATAAACCGTATATACTACCTATATACGTATAATGAACATTAGTAACAAATCTAATAAGATAAAATTAATATATTAGGGTATAGCATCACACACCTGATTATGACGATCCACTGGTGGATATTATAAACATTTAGATAAATACCACTATTTGGAATTGGAAACCATCAACAACATGATAAACTAAATATTAGTAATAACAATCAGTACGTCCTCAAGTAAAATACTATAAATCAGTCTAAGCCCAGGACTGATATGGCCAGCCACACAAGGTGGCAGCATATTGCGGAATTTAAATCGTCGCGCATGCACTATGTGCGCAAGCGACGCTAATACAATCTCATCATCATCATCATCAGTCTGGCTACCCATCGCTGACTTGTCAACTAAAAGAAAATGAGCAGGATTTCAAAACTGTTGGAACTCCAAATGCACCTGGAGTATGCTCGTCACTTGCTGGATGAGCTGGCCATGGAGGTGATAGAATAAAAGTGCCAGGATTCAGGAAGAGGAGGAGAAGAAAAGAAAAAAGAGGAGAAGGAAAAGAAGAAAGCAATTTTGCCTCACATCATTCTAAGGCAAACATGTGAGGTAAAACCTGAAGTGAGGACGCCATCACCACCACAGCGTCAGCCACAGCCACAACCAGTACCGAGAGTCGCTGTCCCCCAGATAGAAAACTGGGACGAAGAGTTGGAGAGGCAGCGGCAAGAGTGGGAGCCGTAGAGACCTCAACATCCAAGAGTCTGGAATAGATGAAGGAGAGAAGTCTTCACTATCCCACAAAATGAGGAATGGGATAGTGAAACCAATAAAGCTGCTACCGCACTCCCAACCACACACACAAATTGGGAGCAAGATTGGAGTGGGCGTTGCGTGTGTGGGGCCAGACCTAGGGGGTACAGGCATTAACCAGGTGCATTTGGAGTTTCAAAAAACAGCCCTTCTCATGGCTAACCAGATCTCTAGAAAAGAGAGACTGATCAAGTTGGTAAAGTGTGTGTATTTGTGTGTGTGTGTGTGTGTGTGTCTTTTTTCCCATAGCAAAAAACCCATGTCCCAACATTGATGTGTGTTTGTTTTGTGTGAAAGTGAAGTAGTGTGACTATAAACATTGACTCACTTGCCTGGTGTGTTTGTAGGTTATGGTGTGTTTTGTAAATATAAAGATGCCTTCTGCACTATCTGTTATTATGGAGTATTTTGGGTTTTGTTGGTATTAGTGTGTTGGTTTGTAAACAAAATATTTTAGGTTAGCACTCTAATCTCTGTGGATAGTTTGGTATGTGAAATGGGTAGTTGGTGAGAGGGGATGCTTTCCTTCACGTCCGTGTTTGAGGTATATAAAACGTAGCGTTCGTCAAGGGTCTACTCCCACTCCTGAGGTCCAAATTATAGGTTGTTAAGCTATTAACAGTACCACAATCTGCCAGCTATAATTAAACATCACTCTATGAGTGAAGAAATGCGTGGGGGAAGTGGCACTGATACCTTCCCTCACGAACAATTAAACAGCCTGCTGTGCAGGCATTAAACCGTCGCGCATGCCCGTATGGGCGAAAACGACGTAAATTAAAAAGTCAAGTCAAGTCGTTGGCGCTATTACCTTCCTCACGAATATCGGGAAAAAGGGGAAGCATATAAAACCAGGCCTCAAAACAAATATCAGATGGATGTCTTTGAAATGTCGTTGGGACCAGATTATTCAGCAAAGACATCTATCTTTCACAAAAGCTTTTCACAGGCCAAGAAACTAAACAACAGTAGGCTCTAACAACTTAACAAACACATAACGAAGCAAATAGGATTTAAAACAACAACATCTCAGATGGATGTCTTTGAAATGTCGTTGGAACCTGAGTATTCAGCAAAGACATCTGTCTTTTATTAAGACCAACATCAAACATATAAACAAATTAAATAAAGAAACAAAATCATTAAAGAAATATAAATACGAACAATCAAAATAGGCTGCAACAACAATAAGGAACAAAAATTAAAATTACAGGGCAAAATAAGAACGCACCTGCTTCCCCATGCCATACCACGGGCACAACGGACAACTAACCACAAACAACACAATAACACAGCAATAACCACTCCAAACAGAATAGGATTCTAACATCTTTTACATACCACAAAGGTAACCGCAGATTATCAATAAGAAGACACATAAATTAATATGACCAAGGTAATACCAACAAACCTAGGAGGTTAAATAAGACCCAAAACTTAAACTAGATGAGGTGGTCTAATCCCCAGGACCATCAGGCCCAGCTGCACAATGCGGCAAACAAAATCTAGGAAACTTACGTAAGACCCAAAAAAACATAGACTATATGAGGTGGTCTAATACCCAGGACCATCAAGCCCAGCTGCACCATGCGGCAACCAAAACAACGCAGGAATTATATAGGACCCACAGCTTAGAATATATGAGGTGGTCTAAGACCAGGACCATCAGGCCCGGCTGCACAAAACGGCACCATAAACAGCTAGGAATTACTTTAGAACTCCAATCACGAACCCTAAAATTAAGACATATAAGGTGATCCAACATTCAGGATCATCAGGCCCGGCTACACAATGTAGCAACCAAAATAAGATAATCTTAACCAGATAATCACTAGGCGGTCACCGGAGTGGTACTAACACCTTCAAAACAGAACAGAATAATCTTGGAAATTCGGTCAAGACCATTTTATTTTCGGAAATGAGGGTGAAAATTACAACCTGGAAAACAAGGACGCCTTCCGTGTGCCTGAGCGCCTTTTGAGCCACCCGCCTACCTTTTCCTCCTCCAGACATCACAACTATGTAGTGTGCCTTGCACACATAAATGTGTCCGAACATACTTAACCCTGACAACCAGTAAATCTAAACCTGATTTTTTTTTTTCACATGAGTGTGTGGGTCCATTCCCACTCATGCACTCAGGATAGTAGACACGGACATTACACATGAGTGAGTGTTGGTTCTAATCCCACTCATGACAAACCTTACATACAGAACAATTGGGGCTCACCGACCTACAGCCTGTCAGATAAATTAAATAGCGCTCTATGAGTGCAGTAATGCGCTGGGGATGAGGCACTATTTCCTTCCCCGGCGATCAATTAAATAGCCCGCTCTGCAGGCATAAACTAGTCGCGCATGTCCGAATGGGCGAAAGCGACTCTAATCTAAGACAACAACAACATTGGCGCCATTCAACATTGAATGACAATGATGGCGAGCAACAATCTATAGAAAATGCAGAAGTTGCAAGAAGTAGTGGATGATCTGGGGATGGTGGAGGAAATGCAAGTCAGGATGGAGCATGGTTGTTATAGACCCCACCAACTGAAGATGGAAATTAATAATTTAAGGAGAGGGAAGATCATATTAAGGGACCTTATCAAAAAGGAAAAGGAGGAGAAGGAGGACTATGAAGAAAAGGAACAAACCAAAGCGTACAATGTTAAAGTGATTAAAGAAGAAGAAAATGAGAAGGAGAAAAAAGAGGAGGAGGATGAGAAGAAGGAGAAGAAGGAGAATAGAAGAAAGAAGAGTAAAGATGTGTTGGAAAAAATGAGAAAATGGTGCAGTAGAAGAAAAAATGAAAACCATTAGAAGAAAACCCAAAGGCACTTTTCAGGGCCACTCATATGTTTGGAAAAGATACGTATTCTCTCTCGCCTAAAATTGTGTGTCTATTGTATAATTGTTTGTATATGTATGTATGTATGTATGTATGTATGTATGTATGTATGTATGTATGTATGTATGTATGTCGCCCCTTGTCTCCAGTTCAATTTCCCTTGTCGCTATACAGTCCCAATCCCTTGTCGCTATTTTCTATTTTCCACTTGTCGTTCTATAGTACCACTTATGTTAAATTCCCCATGTTAAATTCCCCTTGTCGCCGTAAGGCAAACACCAATTTTTAACACTCAAGTCCCATTGTGGCTATCTCGTCCCCCTTCACTACTTACGTACAAAACATAACAAAACATTGCAACTGAGGAATTCTGAATAAGAAAAGGGACATCTGGACCACTAATTTAAGATTCATAGAAATATCATAAACGTTTTAGGAGTTATGTTCCGGATACAAAAGTAAACCATGGATAAAAGAAGAGACCAATGAATGACAATGACAAAAAGATTGAAACTGAAATATTTGGAATAGCATCAGGCACATATACACCACCAGTTCAATAAGTCTAGCCAATGTCATAGAGATATCTTAAATGGTGCTAGGTTTTGCACCTGAAACTAAACTGTGGATGATGAATGGATAGACAGACAAACGGATAAAAAAATTGCGAATAACGAGGGGCACATATTCACCACTATTCTCATGTTTGCACTTTATTTAACAGAGATATCTCAAATACTGTAGTTCTGGAGTTTTGCCCACGAATTTAAAGTGTGTATTGTGGATGGTTAGATGCACACATACGGATGAAAACATTAAAAATATTGACACTAAAGATTATTGAACAACAAAAGGCAAACCCTGAACAATCTAATCACAATGTACTAAAATTTCACACAGATACCTAGAAAGGTTGGAAAGTTATGCTCAGGAAAAGAACAAACATACGGACAGACATACATACAAAGAGACGAAGAGATAGCTATATTCCCCATATTACATAATGGGATAGGGATGGGTGGGAGATAGAATTTGAAGATACAGATAAAACAGCATAGTTTTGAAAAGTCAACTAATTTAACACGTAACAAGGACATTAGATATTTCACGATCATACACAAGTATGACACATTTTATCTTTCTTTCGACAACTACTGTTATACAGGTAAATAGGTATGGATGTCATTTTCTCATTATAAACAAGCACTGAAGGAGAATATGAAAACTGTATTTGAATTGAAAGAATATATAATTACACTGACTAGAACAGGTGTCCTCAAGTAAAGGAATCGTTGACACCTGTTAAAGTATCATTTAAAAATTAATACCAACATTAATTAAAGAGTTTACTTTTGCATTCTAGCTGTTGATTTCTCTCTCCTTGACATTTGAGATTTGTAATTTGTGTTCTAGTTGTCGATTGCAGTTTCTCAGATGCCTGATGCACGCAGTTTATAATCTTATCTTTTGAATCATATTGAATTACTTTTTACATTGAGTTGGAAGTTTTCTTCCGATTTCTTGATGGATAATTCTCCACCCAGTCTGAGTGTTGCATTTTCAACTGCAGATGACATTACAGTGGAAGTTTCTTCTAGGTTAAAATGTTACGTTCGATGTATCCGCTAATTAGTTAGTTCGTGTTGTTTATATTACTATCCATTAGTTCCTTTTCTTATTTTGGTACTATTTATTTCTATCAAATTTTGAAATTAATTTGATGGAGTGATATCAGACGAGTTGTATCTTAGGACTATAATTTGTTTAAGAGCATTAGGGTTATACCACGTGCAACTGAAAGTATAAATAACACCGTATCAATATTTGATAGATGACAAACAGAAGTATTTCTTTCAACATATCATCTTCCTGATTGAATAAGTCAATCCCGTCTCTCACCTCTAAAGTGTTAATCATTGTCTCGAAGATCTGGATTTGGGTTTGGATTTTTAATATAGCTTTAACAATTTTTCAGTCATATCGTTACGATGTCTGCAGTGTGGCAGTTTATAGTGATTTCTAGCACTGGGGCAACCATGCCGCAGACATGTAGCATCATGTCCCACCCAGTCACATTATCCTGACACCAGGCCGACCAGTCCAAACACTAACCTCTTAATGCTGAGCGCCAAGCGAGGCAGCTGTTAGTACCATTTTTATAAGTCTTTGGGATGACTCGGCCGGGGATAGAACCCACGACCTCCCGCATCCGAGGCAGACGCTCTAACCACTAGGCCACCGGAGCGGTCTCTCTCGAAGAAACCATTGCATTCTGCAAGTAGCTTGTGTTAACCTAAAATAAGATGTTTCGCCCTGTCGTCAACCTCTTTTCAACCTCTTTTCACTGAGTTTCCATATTATGAATTTAACAAAAGGCAGGAAAGAGAGTTCCACTATTTCAGACAGAGACCATAACATCAATTGAACGTTAAGTCCTAGAAGTTACCTGGTTTTAAATGAATATTTCTAAAGTGAATTAAGTCATCTCTTAATTCCAGATCTGCACTACAGTTTTATATGTTACTGTATGTATGGGAAAATATGAGCGAGTTTTTCTCTGAGCAAGATTGAGCGACATTGGGAGTGCAGTATTACTCGAGTTCATGTTTGCCGATATAAATGTAGTAACCTTTTTAAAATGTACTCATTTGGCTTGTCTACCTAAGGTTTAATAACACAAAGAACACATTAAAGAAACAAAGTTATTGAATTTATGCTGTATTCCAAAATAAATTCACAACCGTAGGCACAGTGGCAATATTAATGTGCACATAACACCGCCCAGCGAACTTTGAACCTGGTCTCGCGCTCCTCATTAGTTTAAAAAATAATTGAAATTTAGAGTCATATTGTGAATGAATGAGCATTGAATCAACTTTTAGAGTTGGTCTGTAATAGATGGACTTTATTTTTCTGTCTCTGCAACTCAGTTCTGCTTTTTGCTTGTGTTGGACTGGATTTATTGGGTCAATTTCGTACGATGTACATGTGATTTAAGCAGTTGAATCAACTGAACCAGTGTTTCTGTTCTGTCATTCTTTGTTTAGAATCAGTAATGAGGGGAAGATGTGAATTCATTTAATTGAAATTATGAAAAGGACGCTGTGGAATATCACAATGTACTTTTTAGTAGAGTTAGGAGAATGCGATTTCAGTTCAAAATGTAGTCGAATTTACAGTACAATTTCGCGGTATGCATCAAGTTTTGGAATCCTTGTCATGGGTTATGTCATTGGGATTTGCAGAAATAACTAAGAAAGTACATTTTGAGGAAATTCAAGATGCATAAACGTAAGTATATTTATTGCCATTCTTATTACCAACTAAAGAAGACATATGCTTACGCCCTGTCACTTGCTTGCTCGCTGTTAGAGGGACCCCAGCTATGACCTGAATGGATTTTATCTCTAGCTTAACACTGTATCAAAATAGTTAAAAGGAAAAATATTGCAAAGCAGCTGTTGACAGTCCATTTAGCCAACGGAAATAATACTTTTTCGTCGTCTTGGCTTACAGGCTCTGATACTCTTAGCTTCCTACTAAAACCTTCAGTGCATCTTATTTATCGAAATTAGTGTTTTGATTGACATGTAGCACGTCTCTGATAGATATGTGATAGGCCTCAGTGTACTTTTCTATGCTATTGTTATTGACCCTAGAGAGCATTGATCACAGTCTGATCCATTCTATTTGAGAAACGTTATGAAGATTTCTCCTAAATAACTGTTAAAACGATTAGAATTTTATTTTCAGTTACTACGTCTCTCACGTTTGTTGTTCACATTGCGAATATCACGTTTATTCCTTTGCTTTTTTGAAAGTTTCATTTGTGATTTAGTGAACTCGTCCACATAGTTAACTTCATCATTTCTACTTTCAAATGGACGAAACAGATTGTTTAGTTCATTCACAAACAAGTCTAATCAATTAGAAGCTAAAGTTTTTACTATATGAGCATACATGGTTTGTTTACAAAGTCGTTCCAAATACACAATACTAGTTTTAGAAACACGTGTAGTGCAGTATGAGGTCGGGTAGAACGGAAAAATACTGCATGATTCAGACGATGCAAAGTTAACGGAGAAAAAATATAAGCATATGATACATTCTCTTCTTAACTTTGAATAATATAAGAAACGTGCCGATTCGAAACCTTTTTGTCTTCTGGCTGGACTGCGTAGTCTAGAGGAACGCTTCCCATACCGTATTTCTTAGTTATTCTGTCAACGTCTGGTTAAAAAACGTCTGGTTTAAAGAGCTTTTTCAAATACAGACATAGAGAATATATTTTTTTCCAGATGCAAGATGGCTCTCACGCGAAAAGTCGGTTGAAAAACGACAATTTAGCTTTATATACGTGTGCTTCCATTGGCCTAAAGAACTGCATGTTGCTTCTGTAGGACAGTATTTATCTAAAGCTAGCACAAGTCTCGCTCCATATCGCTGACATAATTGAGCTTTTCAAGTATGCATGCATGTATGTATGTATATATGTATGTATGTGTGTGTATGTATGTATGTATGTATGTATGTATGTATATATGTATGCCATGTATGTATGCATGTATGTATGTATGTATGTATGTATGTATGTATGTATGTATGTATGTATGTGTAGCTATGTTTTATGAACATGTGGAACCTAATCATAGAAAACAATATAGTCAATTACGACTGTATGAATTTTCTCAATTGTTGATGTTTGCATTAAAAAAGGAAAAAAAGGTATCTACATTCTAAACATGCACTGAACATTCTATGAAACTCTATTTAAAAATGACGCAGCTATTACACTGTAAACTTGGGAAAAACTATTCTATTGTAATAAATTTTGGAGATGCGCATTTGGTTATAGCGCCCCGTTTAAGGAACTCTTAGATTTGTGTTATTTTACTTGTTTGATTATTGGAATTCGGTGCAATGGAAATATTCCGTAGCCCGAAATAATTAGCCAATTATTAGGAGCAAACGTCACGGAGAGAAAGTATTAGTGAGTTTCCATAATGCCATGGTCAGTGAGTAGCGAATTAGATCCAAACCGCATGACTGTCCCTGAATAATGTAGTCCTTAATAAAATGTAGTAGTGTACCTTGGTGTTGTGACTGCAGTGGCAGTATTTACGGTAGAAAACCGGTAAATTACACAATGGAATAAAATGAGAAGGGACTCTGCAGATACCGTTTATGTCGCCATGGTGGCAAATGTGATGTAGTTGTATTGGCGTAATGTGCCTTGGAACCATGGATTGACTGGCCTAAGGTGGCGTAGTTAAATAGTTCCCTGTGTTAGGGGATAGTTGTAGAGTTTCTATGGCGTGAACTGCTGACGGTACGGAAAGTTGATGAAGAGAAACTATGCAGATGTGCGGTTGATAGATATTTGGCAAGTTGTGAATAATGTGGTCTTGCATTGATTAGAGTAAAATTTATGTGTAGAATGGACACGTCGGGCTTTCTAACTTACAACTGAAGTTGTATAGAAGTCTTTGGAAATTTGGGGTAAACTTATGACTTCTAGCGGGAATCGCGCCAGGGTTCTGACACCGCTCGATCAAGCAAAGACCCCTGGCTTGTAACAGTATCAATGAAAAGAAAAACAAACAAACAAACGCGATTTCTCAGATTCAACCCTTTCATTAGTATTGCTTCACTCGCTTAAAGTCACTTTCTTTTGAAATGGCAAGTGTACCATGCTTTTAACAATTTCCCACATTTCGTTTGAAATAAATAAAGGAATGTCCTATTCCATAATTACAGGGTCACTTCTTTTCTCAGTCCAGTCAACTTCGAACACTTCTTTCCTTTGTCGGCTCTCACAGGAACTACTTCCGACTGAAATGAAAATATACTTGTTAAAACAAGTCAATCTGTTTACTTCGCAGTTTAAGCCAAAACAGAAAATCACTTCTATTATTTTACCGGAAATCTATAGGCAGTATTCTACCAAAACGATACATGCGCATTTCTACCGAAAAGATATATGGGCCTTATTCTTCAGAAAAAAATATATAGGTCTTGTTTAAAATCTGAAATTATCCAAACGTACAATCTGAGCAAGAAAGAGGAATTGATTAGATGTTTCATATACATACAAAGGTGGAAGGGGCTCGGAGCTGACTTTCACATTTTTTCTTTTTGGTTTATATCAGGTGTAATTGGTTTAATTGGCTTTGTTTTGATGTCGGCTCCCGCATTGCGAATCTAGTACAGGTATGCATATGCGTTTTAATTACTTCAATCGATGTTTTGAAAAAGCATTATTTTAAATCGAACCTTTCCGCGCGTTCCGTCCTATGGTTCTTTCACCTTACCGTCAGTCCGCACAATAATTCAAATAGTTAATATTGGATTTTAATAAATTTTGGTGGCAGCTAGATACCGACAGATCCTCAGTTGGATTTGATAGTATGTTACGTCATCATTTAGCGGAGTTGGTAATAAGTTGTATATGAGATACTTTGCTATTGAATTGATGATCTTAGTTATTATTTTATCTTCTTCCTTCACAGTCTGCTGCAATCGATTAGCTCGACTGATTTTAAATGACTCCCTCGTAAAATATCAATATTTTTTTTTAAAGAAGACTGTATAACAAGTATAAACATATGTTATTTCAAAAACTCTCATTAAAATAAATTGTTACTTGTGAGCTCTTCTGTTTGAAAAACAATCTTACACAAATGATAACATTCTAATTCAGAAAGACACACAACTTAGTGATATAGCGAAGAAGTTTACACAAACATAGGTTGCTTTGTTTGATCATTGTTGCCATATTTCGCTTTATGTGTAATAAATAATTCCATTATTAATGTATTTATTAGCACTTAGCTGTTTGCTTGTTTCTCTCCGATGCACATATTCTCGTAATTATCTACTTTTGAAATAATTTATAATACCTAAAACGGACGGACCACACCAACTCCTCTCTCTCTCTTTCCCTCTCGTTGGCTTTGCTTTGGATTTGAGAGTACACAACTCGGCCTTACTTCTGATATGCATCATATATAAAAACAAACGGCTGCCCCATTGATTGATT
Organism: Megalonaias nervosa; assembly: GCA_016617855.1. NCBI lineage: Eukaryota > Metazoa > Mollusca > Bivalvia > Unionida > Unionidae > Megalonaias > Megalonaias nervosa. Next base: position 96,347 of record JAECUM010007670.1, on the reverse strand, counting down.
GCTTATTCACCTCCATACGAAGAAGGTAGGAGTACAACTATTTAAGACAGATCATTTAATATTAGGCCCAGATGGGGGGGGGTCTTAGGAGATTTTCTTCGAACCTGGATATATTTTTTGCACCACTAGGTAAATTATTTTTCAACTTATACAATGGACGAAATTAGTTATTTTTTCTACAAATCAGAGGAAGAATATAATCTCAGGTTAACTTCTTAACTTCTTCAAAACAATCGCAAGCTTCCCTCCCCCACAAAAAAAAAAAAATAAAATAAAAAAAAAAAAAAAAAAATAAAAAATAAACGGTTAGTCCCTTAGTAGTATTTATACTACAAAAAACATCATTTATATACATCGCTTCAATGCATTTAATTGTTCTCTTTCAATGTTTGAAACGTCATTACGTGAATTTCACTAATGGCTTTGTGTGTGTGTGTGTGTGTGTGTGTGAGAGAGAGAGAGAGAGAGAGAGAGAGAGAGAGAGAGAGAGAGAGAGAGAATATAAAATGAAGTAACTTACCACCCTTGTTTACCCCCGCAAGGTGCACATGCGTCTTTCCCCAACACGCATTTTCTTTCAGCTGTGTCAAATACGAGCCCTGACGGGCACTTGACAATGTTCACAAATTTTCCGTTTTGGCATTCCGCATAGCGGTCACATCTACCGAAGTCGTCTGCATTCGCACCGTCCTCTTTCCCAGTACAATTTGTCATCAGGCCGCCATGCTCTTGGGAAATGAAATCTAGACTTGTGCATATATTGGTTTCTGGAGAGAACAATTGGGTGCGACCTTCCACATCAGATGGACATCTTTCTTCTGATATGAAGCGCTCCTTTTTGCATACTATATAGTATGGGCTCCAGAGTTTCTCTGGGTGAGGGCTGAATCCATCTGGTCTCATCTCGCAACTTGGGAAACGTACAGAACATGGGATACAGTGTGCAACTGGGCATTGTAAAGTACGGTAGCCGCCTGCAAATAATAATAATAATACTAATAATAATAATAATAATAATGTGTGTGTGTGTTTGTGATTTAGATTTTTAATGTAGCTTTAACAATATTTCAGTCATATCGCTACAATGTCTGCAGAGTGACAGTTTATAGTGATGTTTAGCACTGGGGCATCATGCCACAGACATGTGGCATGATGTCTCACCCAGTCTCATTATCCTGACACCAGGCCGACCAGTCCTAACACTAATCTCTTAATGCTTAGCGCCAAGCGAGGCAGCTGTTAGTACCAATATTTAAAGTCTTTGGTATGACTCAGCCGGGGTTCGAACCCACGACCTCCCGCATCTGAGGCGGACGCTCTAACCACTAGGCCACCGGAGCGGTTAATAATAATAATAATAATAATAATAATAATAATAATCCTCTTCCTTCTCTTCTGATTATTATTATCGCTGTCGTCCTTGTTGTTGACAATGCTATCAACACTGGTGTCCTGGTACTGTCATCACTAGAATCGTCATCGTCGTTCATGTTAATATCGTCAAGACTAACTCAGAACAAAATGATTATCGTCATTTGTAAATTTTCATACTTGTCATTATCGTCCCCATTATCATCATTGCTGTAATTATCAACTTGTTCATGATGAACATTATAATTATCATAATCACTTTTAACATCATTATGATTAGCACGTTTCACACACACATCCCCCACCCCACAATTTATATCTCCGGATTTTAGCCAAATAAATGAACATTTATTACTGAAAGGTCCAAAATAAATGAATTTTCATTCACATATCTTCCTGAGCCAGATAATCGTTCAAAAAAATACCTTTACGCGATGAGTTTTTACATAAAAAAGATTTAAAGGGACAAAGCGAGAAACGTATCTAATAAATAAATAAACATATGTACATTCTTGAGACTTAGACCTTTTAAGAAATTGATCTGAATATGGACGTGAGCAAAGAATCATTCAATCAGGAAGTCTACTAATTATTATATTTTGCAAGTGAACATTTATGAGAAAAGGAGAAAAATGTCAATTGTTTAACGACTGACGCGAACAAGGTGTGGTGATGGTGGTAGTAGTAGTGAATGTGGGAAGAAAAATAAGAAGAAAAATGAGGATAATTCTTTTTGTACATTTGCATCTCTTGATTAAAATTGAAACATTTTGTCAAGTAAGATATATGTATTTGAATTGTCTATCGAACTATATTTGGAGTCAAAGGTCTGCTACGTAGATCTCCACAAGTGAGTCTAAAACCATTGCCTACTCGACACCGAATGAATCCGATTGAGAATGACATTATGTATATGTCTGCTGAGTCATTTATTGTGCTTTTGCTTCTAATACGCATGTCTTTCTACAAAGGAGGAATAAGAGAGAAGGGGAATGAATGAACAAAGCATCAGCGGCGGTTTTAGGCTGTGCGGGCACGGTGCGAAATGAGGACAATGGCCCCCCAAAATCTAATTTCTATATCACTGAAGAAATTCTGTGAAATTTTCATTGAGAAATACAGGTTTGTTTTCAAAATAAAATTTATTTTTAAATATTCTGCTTTAATTATAATTTGTTTCCAACAAACTCCAGAATTATGCCCCCTCCCCCCCGCTTGCGGACCCGGTACGATCGTATTTTTCGCATGTCGTTAAGGACGCTTCTGCAAAGCATACTTGTACATGTAAAAGTACAAAACCACATAGTATTATGATTATTATTCAACAGGAGAGTTCGAAATTGAGCCTTCAACTTATTTCCGAAATTTGAAACAAAACTGGAGAATCATGTAGTACCAAATAACTGCCTTACCAAACATAATATAAATAAATAAATAAATAAATAAATAAATAAATAAACACAAGCAAACAAGTAATAACAGTCTCACACAGCTAGATAGATAAGTTGCTGGCACTTACACCCAGATTTCGTTTCTCTCCGATTACCACAGTTAACATTATCAAAGTCTTCACATTTCAACGTATCCGTGGAGAATAGCTTTGGGTAGGGACATTCAACGAGATGCTGCTCAAAATACCTTGGAACGTACGTGTAATTAACGCTACAATTATAGTACAACTGGCACTCCGTAGGATGGGGAATTATCGCCGATTTATCTTGACTACATTGCTCTTCAACAGTGAGTGGACCTGCAATAATAATAATAATAATAATAATAATACTGATGATGATGATGATGATGATGATGGCCTCCAGATTTTAAATAGATGTTGGAAATATGTTGCCGCTATCAGGCATTAAATTGAATTTTTGTGTGTGCGTGTTTTGTGTGTGTGTATTTGTGTGTGTGTGTGTGTGTGTGTGTGTGTGTGTGTGTGTGTGTGTGAGAGAGAGAGAGAGAGAGAGAGAGAGAGAGAGAGAGAGAGAGAGAGAGTCACCATTGCCACGGAGTTGCTTTAAATCCGACAGTTCCCAATTTAATAGTCAAAGCAGTGTACCGAGGGTGTGAACAATATTTTATAAGCATTAATTATTTTGATCAAAATGGAATTTTTCTTGCCTGACATGAAGAATAACTTGCTGAATCTTTAACTTTGCACGTTGAAGAATCTACAATGATATACGTATAATGCCGAAAAACATTCCGTTGACAGCCGGCAGTTTCATACAAAAGAACGTTTGCTTCCATTCCGCCTTTTTAAGCAACTGATAATGAGCTATTTTTCAAAAGAACTGGAATGCGTGGAAAGCTTTGAGTTGAATGCATAATGTGGTGTTTACGAGAGCACTGTTTTCTTTCTTTTACTTTCTTTGCACATAAAATCCATAATTCAAATTAGCAACAAAGAAATATGGAAATAGAACATGTACGAGGGGTATTTCAAACGTTCTGTGTATTTTGTTATAAATTTTGTTTCTTTGCACCCATCAGTAACTTCAAGTCGATCAATAGACAGTTTAACGTTTTCTAAAATGATTGGCAGCTGCGCGTGCAGCACGCTCGCGTGCAGTTCTATAATACGACGTAACATAGGTAAATAATTGCAATTGGTCAGAATGAAACCACGTGAACAGGTCGAGCAACCTTTATTTCTCTATACTCTGTAAGGAAAACTACTTTATATCAACTTCTATCAATACGGTCCCGTGCAAAGTAACCAATGTAAACACTTGAAGAGAAGGCAAACACACCGCATGTGTTCAAAACGAGATAAAATAGTAGTGGTTTTTGCTTCTTCTGAAACTTGAATAACTTGATTTTGACAGAATCAAATAACAATTCCCTTTTTATTTACTGTATTTGACATACATCTGGATAAAGTTGTTGCATGTATGCTAGATCAAGGCCTGTTGTGTCGCCGGTATTATACATGCCATTGTCCGTCCGAAATGGCGGAATTCTGAAACGCATTGAAACCTGGAGTTTCTAGCGCGCCTTCTGAAGTGGACGCTATTTCACAAGCCGAGTTATCAATCTTTTCGAATGTACCAACTAAAACGCTAGTCACTTGCCATTTGAACAGCACGATGATCGCAGATCAAAACGATGCAAAGATACAAATGACCAGAAACCAAAACGATTAAAAAAGTAGCATTTAGTATGTATGCCCCTATCTTGGAGCTCGGAAACTGAAAATCAACCAAGAAAACCATTGGGACTTTCAATGGGACACGTTGAAAGGAAATTAAAGCTGTAAGTAAAATGTGGGGATTGGGAGTCCAAAGACTAACATTATGAAACCTGGACACCGAGTCCTAAAGTGAAAGACAGCTAACCTTGATAGTTATGATAGGGGTGGGTTTCGGATAGATCTTGCACCTCCACCATGGTAACTGTCACAATAGATTTTTTACTTTATAAGACTATTGAACCGCCATCAGAGTAAAAATTTACCGATAGTCTTAATTAAATTTGTAAGGAGAACCTGTAGTTAGCATAGCCTGTTAATGCACACGATAAAAGATTTTAAAAAACAAAAATTGGTTACTCATTAAGTCTGGACAATAATGAATTGGCCATATCACGCCGAACCCGTCCATTACACCACGAGTCATTTTTATGTCCAACAAAACAAAACATACTTTTGCTCTGATGTGAGTTTCCACTCAATATGCATGTAACCAATTTAGATAAAATATTAAGACCATACTGTGGAATGTTCAAAATCTTAGATCGGCTACCACTGGTGGAATTACTTGTTTGATGTTGCTGCAGCTATTGCGTTGTTGATGGAGAATTTCATCTTCTATAACACCAGAAGCCCTCGACAAGTATTCATAAGCTGAAATAAGGCTCTAAAACTTATACGAAATATTTTTTTTTTAAAATAAACAAAATTAAATAAATGGATTAAGAAATAATAAAGATTTGCAAATATAAAAGTTCAATTTTACTTTTGTTCTGCGTTTACCGTGCTATAAATTGTCAGTTGCCGAAACACACAGCTTAGATAATGAACTTCGAGAGTTGCTTGCTATGTGATTCGGTGACTGACAGTTTATATCACGATAAATGCAGACAACAAAAAATATTAAACACTTAGATGACACTGACCTAAAATGTCGGAGAAGGGGAACAACTCTGCTACTATGTCAAGATAGGTAAAATCCAAGCGCTCTTGGGACACTCTCCGACTGATTTCAAGGTCTACTTGGAGAAAGTTTAAGGATATAATTCTCAGTGATAAACTACAAATTGTAAGTGCTTTCATCGTTTAAAAGATGGCCGCGAATCCGTGGAAGACGACCCACGATCTGGAAGACCGTTGTCTGCATTTGGAGAGCGGGGTGTGGCTGCCTTGAATGGGACAAGGGATGAAGATGCTCGATTTACAGTGGATGATCTTTCTATCATATTTTTAAGGAGCTTTTAATACACCAAGCTTATGCCTTAATACAAATCATATACGTTCTGCTGCATATAGAAATGGTATGAAAACAATTGTAAAGAATATCCCTTCTCGGATGGGCGTGTGAGGTATGTGTAATAAAGTTTGCCAAAAATGACACCTATAGTTAAAGCAGAAAACACGCCTACATTAGTACTTTACAAGATGGAAATAACAAATGTTGACAGTGTATCATGTAAAACAGAAGATTGATAGATGAAACAAACAGGGGGCATTTATGAAATAGAAGAATGCAATAATAAGGAGTCTAACTATAGGTGTCAATATATGTAGTGTGGCGAGATTGCAGAATATACAATTTGCAGAACATACAACATTACCCCTACTCGCTCACTCCCACTCTGTCGGTTTTATGGTCTCGTACGCACGCAAACACATAACTGCAATAATTCCAATATTTATGAATTGACTGCATTTTCTACGTTTTGATAGGATGTAAACGGTCACGTGATACTGATCTGGAATTTTTTACACATCGATAAATTCTGCGGACTACTTTTGGTTCCCAGTTTCCAGATCATTTGATGTCAAGTTTTATCTATATCAACGCCTTACACCCTCATAATACCAAAAATAAGATCCCACCCACCCACTCCTGTGATTTCCGATAAAAAATGACAAGCCACAGATTAAAATCGACCATTAGAAGTTAAACAATGTAATTGCACATACCTCCCTGCACTCCAACACTCACCCCTTTTGCCGAAGAAGGCATATGGCAGGCTTTAGAAGTCAATCTTCGGAAATTATTGCATTTCACCTCGACAACATGTTACAGCTGCGGTTATTAAAAGTCAGGGTCATATGTCAACCAAGTGATATCACTAAATATGGACACGATTTTGCTTTTGAAAGATCGAAATGCGTAGAAGGTAACAACGACGTTGCTATAACAACACGTGCCATACGCAAGCGTAATTTTAGAAAAAAAGGAATATTCCTGGTTTAACCGCAACAACCATTTTTTATATATTAAAATAATGATAATAACAATATATCACTGGCATGACCCGCTATGACATTCTACCCCGTATCACTGTATAAAGAATCAATTAATCTTGGCTGGCGAAGATAGGCTATGTATTCTATCGCAGTTAAGAGGCTAATGAAAGAAAATTTCGAGGTACATAAAAGTGAATGTTTTGTTGATTAAATCAACTGATCTGATGTTAGAAAGGAAGTAAATTGGAATTATAAGGATTAAATGATCATGGTTGGGTATTTATCGATGTGTAAATTTGACCTAATCACTCACAAAGTGTACATAAAGTACTTCGGCCATGTTGTCTCTGGCGTCGGGCAAGCGGCTTTGTAATGATATTCATAGAATGGTCATGTCTAGTTTATATCTATCAGATCAAACATTACGGATTGAAACATGCACATACGGTAGCCATAAAGATTAACGATATGCTGTGTTTGTGTGGTAATTTACGTCAAATCTAAAGAAAATAGTATTCATTCAACTATGCCCGCTTTATAGGAATCTTCAAATCAAAACCGAACCAACTTTTAAAGCTTTGAAATCTTACACTAGAAAGAGAAAACTAACCTGTCCAACTAAACTTTAAATCAGGTGATATCATCTTTATACGCATAGTATATATAATTTCATAAAATGTATTACAAAGTGTAAGGATTATTTAGCATTCTACAGAAAGTTCGTTCGAATGCCATTTTAATATATTCTTTTCCTGTATGTGAAGGTTCGCTTCAAATTAAAAGCGGCATTTTTAAAAATACAAATTAAAACAAACAAAGCTAACTTGACTTCTAAATTAAGGATGTTTTATTGCATAATTTTAGTTGCCCATATTAATTACAAAATATTAGATGGAATTTCCTTTCTTAGTTATCCCACTGCCAGAGTTACTTTCAGCCGAGGGAAATGAAAATTGGTAACAACCTTCCTTAATTGGGAGAGGTATCTATATTTTACAATTTCAGTTGAAAACATGAAGCATTATAATAATTATCTGCATATTTTTTCTTAAGAAAACTAATACTCACTTTCTGTGGTCGTTATAACTCTCATGCGTAGAGGGCAGTCGTCATATATACTGTTGATGGGAACACATACATGTGCAGATCTGCTGAAAACGGACCCTTGGGGACAATTTGGCATCTCTACAGGTTGGCCCCAGACACACATATACCATCCGGTACAGTCATCTTTTGGAATGATTTCATAAATTCCGAACATTTTGCACTTCGGAGCAGTCTGGGAAACGGACTTTGCCAGTACGCAGGCAAGAATCATGCAAATTGAACATCTAGCTTCCATTTCGAAGAAAGGATTGGAAACAAAATATCTGAATTTTCCTATCGTGAACTAAGTTCTATACCTTTATGTACTCTTACCACAGAGTCTAGTGCTCTAAATCTTTACCCGAGAGTCAAGTAAGAAATGAAAATCAGCTTTGCTTTAAATACATTGCCTAGAGCTGGGTGAATGTAGAATATATAGCAGATATATTCCGGATGGGTGTTTTGGCACAATGACAAACAAATGACGTGACAGATTCCAAGACCGGAATAAGCTATTTGTATACCGTGTGCGTAGGGAGAGGGAGTGTCATTTTGAGTTTACTTTAATTAGATATAACTATGTTTAAATCTCACCGATGTTGCGAGAAGGAAGTTTAAAAGTCACATCTTGAAGATAATTTCATTATTACGTCTTTGGTGGAGAGTGGCGAGGGGAAGTTCCTGGCACAGAAAACGGAAGAAGACGAGACTTCGAGCAAGTAAGTATCCCGAATTACAACAGCGTCAACAGAAAATGCAAGTTAATGTTGTTTGAGATGGAATTAACCGAATGGAAATCTGCATCGGCGCGACAAAAACTACGTATACCGAGTTATTATAAAGCCTAAATGTGACAGCTGTGTATATTTTTGTTATTGTTTTGGTTGAAATTTAATTGTTGTATACTACACGATAATGTTCATGAAGACAGCCTGAGATGTCGGGCTTTTAGGTAACGAGGTCTTAAAAGCACGTGTAAACAACGCCTCCATATCTTACATTCAAATGACTCCTTCGAGTGACGACAAGTTATTTACCAGTCAAAAATACAGTGAATTGATCTTGTAATAGAACAGTTGAAGGAGAAGCTAGGAGATGTAAGAGGGGCCGGGAAGTTGGGAATTAAGTGGATTTTCATTATTTATTGGTCTTAATTTAATAGCTGACTATATCTCATTCAAAACATTTTTAGGCCTGCTTACACAGTAATAAAATACAGGAAGATATTAACGCGTGACTTATTCTTTTCAATGACAAAGTGATCGTCACGTTTTAGGTCCCGTAGTATGTCAAACTACTGCTAACAAAGAACATTTGTTATAAACAAGATATTCGTGTTAACAAGTAATGATTAACATGTGCTTTGTAAATAAACTGCATTGGTATCATATAAGATTCATTTAATCTAAATAGAGCTGTGCGTCATTCAAAAATCATTTGCAAACTTTTGTGAGGAGAGCGATAGTCGCAAGTCACCTGCGACGAAGGCTGGGTAGTATGTTTCTTTCCCAGAAAATGTCAGTCACTTTGCCACATTGCATAACCGACTGCAACCCTATTTTATGGTATTGTTGAACAGTCACTTTGCTACCTTGCATAACCGAGTGCAACCCTATTTTATGGTATTGCTGAACAGTCACTTTGCCACATTGCTTAACCGAGTGCAACCCCATTTTATGGTATTGTTTAAGCATATCTAACGATAGTACCATGACTAAGGTCAACGAAACTCTTTAAAACATGTTTATATCGTTAATTGAAAACCTCACCTAGTTAGTGCTGAAACAAAACCGATGCCACAATTTCAATACCGAAGCCAGATGGTTTGATCTTATTATGTATGTACCAATAAAGGATTGCCTGATTTGTTGACTAACTCGTGCTTTATTAGAATTGTCGATCTCGGCCAAAAATAATTGGATCTGCCCTTCAGTCAGGTGGCCCAGCGTCATGGCTGTCTCGGACAAGACAATTCGGCAACCTGCGTGAGGGCAGATGGGATGCAGGCTTGTAGGTAAACGTATGAGCACGGAGTCATTTTGATGGGCCGCCTGACTTAAGGACAGATCCAAATTTTGCCCCAGTCAGACACAGGTGAATAGCACTGCTCCATTATAATATGTTCTAAGAATCCGAGGTGTACCTGTCCTCAAGCAGATTGCTAGATGGGGTAGTCCGACACTGTTAAGTAGGCGTACCTTCCAAATATTTGGCTCGCTACTTAGCCATCATTTGTTTGGAGGACAAAAACGCTAAAAGGAACGTTAAAAACACACTCTGTCGTTCGCTCTTGTGATCAAATTCTTTTTAAGGATGTAACGAGAGTTATGTGCATCTCTTGAGCTTTCCATCGTTACGTCTATTTGTAACTATACGCTCTTTTCATTTTGGTTTGGAATTACTTCTCACTTAACTTAATATTTGGCAAGATTTCGAATTCCGGCTTACCGATTTATGATGTCTATCCGTCCATCTGTCTGTTCGTCTAGCGTCAGCACTCCTGTTCTTGTTTGTGTTTAGGTCATTTTACGTAAGTTGGTATTTAGACGTGGCATGTGTAAGTAATACACCTTTCAGTGAAAATGAGGTAAATGTGACCTATATAACAAGGTCTAATGGTTTGGGTTAATTTTTGCGCTCAACTCATCTTAGTAGGTGCTATTGCCTATGGAATCACATAATTTGGTAAGTAACTGCACAATAAAGAGTAATACAGTCGTCAGTACAAACTAGGTTACTGTGAATATCATTTCAAGGTTCAGGGATATGTTTACCTTTGGATTTAGCTCATCTCTCTAGGTTATGGTTTGCCTTTAGAGGAAAACGAGGTCACTGTAAGTGGCATGTGATTATATTTGCGTCGAGTTCAGTATTTCCAGTTTAAGGTTTGCCTTTGTCATAACATTCGCAGACACTGTTGATAATCGTGTCACATAAGTTGTTATTTAGATATGTCTATCAGTGGTTCAGAAGAACCAAAAGTCTTTAATGTTTGTTACTCAATGTATAAAAACTGAACTTACGTAATCACGGTTTGCAATCCGGTAATACCGAATTTGGCGTCTTTTTTATTTTTTTATTTGCATTTAATTGCTGCTCTTTAACGATCAGATCACGACTGATAGTGGGGACTGACAAACCAAAGATCAAGGTCACGAAAGGTCACTAAAGGTCAAGTTAATTTGTGATCAAATTTACTCGGCAGTATTGCCCTTGATTAGGGACGACATAAATGTCCATTAAAGGTCAAAGGGTAATTGGAGGTTCAAGAGTATCACGAATAAGAATCATTTGTGGTTGTGTCTTCACTGTCCAAGAGTACTCAGGACCATTATTCACAGATGGTTAATGGATCGTTCAGTTTACAATTGGAACAGACTTCAGACGGTCAGTGAACTAAAGTCACTTAAGTAAAATTTAAAGTTTGACATTTTCTAAATATATAACATTCCTCAAACGTTGTCGCGTCAAATTTAACGTGCTAGATTTATTTGTTGCTCTGTTTTAGTGGAGGCAACGTCCCATTTGTTGGAGAGATCAAGAGATTGAGGATGAACGTCTTTCAAGGCTTAGGGTTTTTTATCTTTGGAGTACAGTCAATATTTTGTCCAGTGCGTTTTCCATAAACTTTTAAGGCATGTGGTTAATAGAAGAAAGAAAATTCAAAGGTACCTTTTGTAAAACTTTCTGATTTTGTGGATCGGTCAAAACGATCTAATAATTATTTGACTGATTTATCAGCTGATTTTTAAATATAAACGATAAGGTACCCGTTAGTAGAGAAACGCTCCCTTTCAAAGATGCCTAAAATGTTTGGAGGTCTGGGCTCACCCCCAATTGACAGGTTAAAAGATCAAAATAAAATATTTTTGATATATGCTGTCGCTTGTGGAAGGAATACATCTTAGTTCTTTTGTGAACTAGATTTTCAATCCCTCTTTGAAAAAGTTGATATAGATGGGATCCGGGCGTCATAAAAACCCCATTTGATTCTATCAAATTTATTGAAGAAGTCTGCATCCTATGGATCCAGTAACTATACAACGGTTTTTATGCGTATTGTACGGAAGTTTATGATGCTGAATTAAAGTCAGCATGCATTTGGCGGTTGATTTCACAAAAGTAATCTGGGTCAAACGCATCAGAGAACTATTTAATTTGTTTTGTTTTAATTGTAATTCCTTAGAACTTTCTGTTAAATAATTTTACCTGTTTGCAATTACAATACTGTAATTAGCTACTCGTAAAATGCATAGTTTCTGCTGTGCTCATATGAAGTCATGTCGCTAAAATTCGGTGTATAATGACTACGATGGGAACATAAACCTATTATCGACACATTACATTCTTCCACACCCTACCTTAAGCAAAGCATCATTTCTTATATTAGCCTTTAAAGAGCACAACAGACACTATACATGTCAATTCATTTTAACATCGCCTAGATTCGAGCATATTAATTGCTGATAGATAACTATTTAACAAAGTCCCAGGCAATACTATTTAACATAGTGCGACTAGAAGAAACGATCCTTTTTCTGTCAGTTTCTAAAACTTTACTAAAAATCGTCAAAAAAATTAAAACTTTTCAGTTATTTTAAACGACCTCTATAAATGTACAGAAAGTACATGAAACACGTCTTCACACCATAGTGGCCATATTCATATCATTGTTGTCAATGACGTTACTGGCGAGTAACTTCAACTTTACAACTACTTGTTTTAGCTACCAATGAAAACAATAATCTAAATGTACTGGACTTCATCAAATTTTGTTAAAGCTTTAGAAAGTAAGAAATGGATTGTTTTTTTAGTGACAGTTTATTAAATATTTGTACCTTAATTACCTTTTCGTAATTACAATACTATAATTACTACTAGCAGTTAAGATTAATTACAATGTACATTTGTTTTTGTTGCGCTGATTTGAAGTCCTACGGAGAGAATAAATGCTGTAATGATCAAAGAGAGAACATGACATCTTAAGAATGCAAGCTTTGTTGTTGTTGTTGTTGTTGTGGGCTTAACGCCATTTTTCAGCACACGATAGGCTATACATGGCGGTTAGTATTAATGGTGGAGGAAGAAACCGGGAAATCCCCAGAAAGAACCACCGACCCACGAGAAGCTACTGGCAAGCTTTCTCACATATCCACATTCGCCGAATCCTAGACTCGAACCCACGCAGACAGAGGTGAGATGGTAGTGATCCGTAACGGAAAGCGCTTTAGACCACTCGGCCACTCGGAGCCCCAAGAATGCAAGCGGCGGCGCGTTTTTATTTGATCTAATATGGCATGTTACATTTGGATTTATGAAATCACATTGGGTCATGAAAGAATAAAGTAGATACAAAAGGCTTCATTTACACGATGATTCTGCTGTTTTAGTCATCCCTCTCATTTATGTAGCCTACACGTTCACCAGAAAACAGTACAGCACAACAGCGGGCATAGTATGGTTGTACACTGCGCTTGCTGAAACTAAACGTATCACAAAATGTTGTTGTTGTTGTTGGGTTTAACGCCATTTTTCAGCACAAGATAGGCTATACATGGCGGCCAGTATAAACGGTGGAGGAAGAACTCGGGAAAGCCCCTGAAAGAACCACCGACCACGAGAAGCTACTGGCAAGCTTTCTCGCGTACCCACATTGGTCGAGCCCGAGACTTGAACCCACGCAGACAGAGGTGAGATGGCAGTGATCCGTAACGGTGAGCGCTTTAGACCACTCGGCCACCCGGGGCTAATTCATCGCAAAATGTCTTAAAGATTAGAATAATATTGACATGTCTACAGTGTGTGTGTGTGTGTGTGTGTGTGTGTGTGTGTGTGTGTGAGTTCTGACCTCCTTTTGTACCTTTTCCTCAGTCAGTTTGTCTGTTTTTCTATACTTCTATTTAAGTTGTATTTTCTAACCCAAACTCATCTGTAATCGTTTTGTGAGCTTTGTTGTAGCATATTCACAACAGTGTACATTATTAGTACCCTAAGATTTACAGATTTTTAGCTGTGCAAACTGCTCTTGATTAGAATTCAGTCTTTTTTTTTATCATGTTTGTATAGGGTTACAATCCATTTATTGAGACTGCAGTCTATGCACTTCTCGGTCTCGTGAAGGTAAATACTTGATTTAGTACAGCCACCAGACCAGAAAAACCAGACAAACTGTAAGAAATATAATACTCAGCTCATCCTTTTTAAAATATTTATTATATGATTATCGCGTTATTTAAAAAATACATTATAACTTCCTCATTGTGATCGTTGGGTACTTTGTGTGATACAATAAGTTATGAGGCATCCATGCGCGAGCTGATAGTCAACTACAGGTATACTACAGAGAGACAGATTTAGTGAAAGGATCAAAATATAGTAAGAAAAAACTTTCAAGCAAATTAATAAATTAATTTTCTTTTTAAAAAAAATGGAAAGAGAACATAATGCCTAGAAAGGAAAACAGGCGAGGAAAATTTCCTTTAAGTAGGTAAACATTCGCCGGTGTTACCTGTCGTTAAAAAACGATAATGGAGAAAACGATAAACAATGAATCAGAGACTGTAACTGATCATTTTCCGGAGTATAGATAAAAACGCCTCTTTCTCAATATAAATTTTTTAAACAAATTTATTATGACGAGCTCCACCTCCCCCCCCCCACAAATAATAATAATTTTGTCATATACGTTGAAGATTTCAATAACATAGTTAGAAAACTATGATACTATGACCATTTCAAGTTGAATATTATATAGTTTGTCAGGTAGATGACGGACGGCAGATGTGAATGTCCGGCAAGATATCCAGTTTCAGAATTCCTCTAAGTTAAAATTTGAAAGCTTCTTTTATATGAGTTTTATTTTATCATTTAAATTAAACGGACAGTTAGGGTACTGCTGCATTTTCCTGCACAATAGTGTGCATATCGATAAGGTTAAGGTGCATTTTCTTTTATTATAAGTGTAACGGTGTAGCGTTTGAGAGTATTGATTCGAAGATTTTTTCTTGGGAAGTAAAGTTGGTACACGATATTAAAGGCATATGAAGTGTTTGTCGTGTCACAGTTTTTCTCATGTCAGGTACTCATAGAATCAGTACCCGAAACAGTTTTTCATCTCGGACACGTGTAGGGACACACAGTAGACAGGGGAGTAAATATGAAAGAACATCCCACGAGAAAGATCTATAACTTCACTATCGCGATTACGTCTGTTCCCACGGATACTATTGCCACACGCAGTCACGTTTCCTGGTTGGGTTTAGTACATTACATAATAAATTCTGAGTTCTGATAAGCTGACTACAGGGATATTATCATGCCCAATCAGAGGGGAAAGGGGGAAGGGAGACGGAGGGGGGAGGGGGGCGGGCATATGGCCCGGACCTCAATCCCTAAGGGACCTCGAAAGGCTTTTTTTAAATATACAGTTCTGAAAATAATAAATATACTTCGTAGTGTACTTAGTTGTCTTTGAAATATTTATATAGTAAATTATATGGGCTTGTTTTGGCATTCGATTCATTTCGTCATTTCTATATGACCAGGGCCTAGAGGACTCAAATTCTCAGTGTGGTCCTGGCTTCTCTCAACTTCTGAAGGGGTCTGGATACCGTTGTTTTCACGTGACGTCACAAAACGTGTGCACTTCCATATCCGCCATATTGATTCCCTAGAGACGCAAACAGACACCTAAAAACATTGTTCCAACCACATAATTATGAAGGCACGTAACATTTGTGCGTAAAGATATCTTAATAAACCGCAGTCTGTTGTGTATGTCAACCGCACGAGACCGAATTCTTGACTTCGCCCCTATTTTCTTCAATTAAACACTGACATTTCAATCAACTTTGTTATTCTTTCATAAACAAATAGATCCATCAATAAACAGACGCATAAACAAATGGATGCACAAACAAGTACAACATGCAATGATTTTTAATTTTCATGGGCTGAAATGAATCATTTCTTTATCTTTCAAGTTAAAAAGTCAATCGTTATTATGTAATTTCAGATTTCAGTAAGCATTTCAAGAATACTCGGTTGTGACATTCGACGCAAAATCATGTTCCGTTAGGCACATGCTTCATTTTAACACAGTGAAGATGAAACATCTTTGAACACTTCTCACTTTCATTCAGTGTCATCCTCTGTTCATGATGTCCACCACAAATACAATAATTGACCGTATTAATTAAAATTGGTTTGTCAGGTTTCTTTGGCACAAGCACTTGCTTTCGTGACAAGTATTTGTACATCCAAGTTCTGGCATAATACACAGGCTATTAAGCTACGTAACTGATACTGTATCCTGAAGATCGTTGTCCGGAAATACTCGTTCAAGATGACAATCTTGGGGACATTATACAAGATAATTTAAGAGGAAAAAAAGCCCCACATCACAATATTGTCTGTCAGTGATAACTGCATTTCTGTTTGGTAGTAATATGCCTAATTACGGTTCAACTTTAATATTCCGTCTTTCGATATAAGCCAGGGTATTTCCAGCTTTATTTTCTCTTTCGTGCTATAGGGTCTCTTAATTTCATATATAATCTGTGTATCATTTATATGAAGTAAATATCCTTATCAACGATTAAATCAAATTTTTATAATGAATATACGTGATGACTGATGTTGACAATCGTTTGACAGGGACTCAAAATGGCTGTGCAAGCTGCACGCGCGTTGCATTGTGGGTATTTGCGTACACAATCGTGACGTCTGTGAAACACGAATTATATCTATTGCACGCTTGCCACGATCCGACATTAGATGACGACACATGACGTCATACAATATACTAAATTTACAATTGCCTTCTCCCGAGAAAACTATTATCCATAGTTTTGTGTGGCTCGGACATTATCACGCCAGACAACACTTTCGGAGAACTGAAGACAATTATAGAATAACATAGTACTCTTAGACTGATGACAACATTGTAATGTTACAGCAAGAGCATCTTGGTAAGCTCTTAAAGTTTCACTCGCACCTTCTCTAATTCACCTTACCTTTAGATGGAACGTGTTAAGATTATATCATGTTTATTGCTTACAGTAAACACTCGGAGACGAAATTGTGCGACGGTCAAGGGCACGTCAATAACAAGAACGTTAACGCCCGTATTTACATACCTGTCGATAAAGTAAATATTCCACTTTACCAGTGCAAGAGACTCTTCAGCTTAGAAAGTTTACAAGATGAAAGCAAGTTGAATCATTCAGTTTTACCACAAGTATTGCCGTAATATAGGCATATTTTAAATGTCCTTAATTACTGAAGAGGTTAGAAACTAGTTTTCAGAGCGATCGAACCTTATCAAGATACATCTGTAAAGGCACTGACGACACACATCGTAGTTATTAGCTGAAAAAGATTGGATGGTGTGTGTTTGTGTGTGTGTGTGTGTGTGTGTGTGTGTGTGTGTGTGTGTGAGAGAGAGAGAGAGAGAGAGAGAGAGAGAGAGAGAGAGAGAGAGAGAGAGAGAGAGATCATGTTCAAACAAAATAAAATGGTAGGTATCCTATTTGAGGTTTCTGGTCCCCTACCCTGTTCCAGAATGGTTTTGGCACTATGAATACCTCGTTTCAGTAAGGTCGGCTAAGCCGACAAAAGCAGCTGCTACTATTATTAGGAGAATTAATGTTGTCACCATAAGCCTCTTGTTATCTTTCACCTAACCTCTTTCATTTCTGCCCCCAGTTTAACTGGTTAAAAGACAAGCTACTTTTAATTTCACCCCATGTCAGAGAAAGGAAATGGGAGAAAAAGTTGCAAAGTTAAAATTCGATTACCTCTGACCTCACAAAATGTGTGCGAAGAATATGAAAAGAAGACAGCTAGATTCAGTTATAGAATGAAACCCGTCCATATACTGCATAGAAAATAATTGGAAAAATGGTTATTTGTTTCTCATATTTGTGCGCATTTCATATCATGACCGATAACATTTTTCGTCACTAAGGAATAAGTGGATACTCTGTCAATATTACAGAAATACACTTGCTGAGATAATTAGTTTTAACTGATTCTTTGTATGCCTATTTGCATCACGTTAATCTTCATTCTGAAAGGCACATAGTAGATAGAACAAGATTGTACGACCTGTTTACGGTCATCTCCTTTTTTGTTACGTTGATTTCTTATACTAGAAATATCACAGTTATTACAGTTCAGCTAATTTCAAACTAATACAGAACATACAGTATTCAATTCGAAAACGAAAAGTTGATAATAAATATTAAAGAAAAACACAGTTTCATATAAATATGTTTCATATTAATCGATGAATCTTAGAAATTTTGTTCATAGTTAATCTATTTTTTCCGAAGTTTCGAGAATTAAAACGCAATGCCATTTGCCCTACATTATGTGTGCGTTTTTTGGCGTTTAAACTAAGGAAAACAACTTTCAACCATAATTACAAGATCTGCAACAATATTCTTAACGTAATTCATCCTTCTTTGCAGTTGACGTAATTACGCATGAAAAATTGTCCTCCCTATCCTGATTACAAGGTATGGCCTGTAGTAATTGTTTATTCTGGCATGTGCCAATATTACTGATCCTTTTTCCTTGTATTTGACGCCATTTAATGAAAGAGTTGTAATTTGAAGATACGAAAATGAAGAAGCGTGTAGAGCGAACAATAGCTTTAGTTATATTTGTTGTCAAATGTCCTTTGTGGTCCATGATTATTTTGTGAAACTTAATACTCAGGGTACAACTCTGTCTAAATTGTTTTCCTATATAGAACTTATACAATTAACGTGTAATGAAGTGTTACGGTTTCTCATTAAAACTAAACGTTAACTGTACTTTGCTCCTGTGTGCTATTTGATGGACATACTTTTGGTCCTAACATCTGTCCTGAGTAGACTGTATTTTATTTCCAAAATCAAAGATTTGCTATCTTTAAAGACACCTATTGATCAGGTTATTGAAATAAATAATAGATCTCCTTAGCATAAGTTTCTGTAGAGACTCTAATGGCATTGGAACTTAAATGTATACTATTTGGAGAAATTAGCTAAACAGACGGAAAAAAATGTCACAGCATTTGCATTTGCTAGACTAAGTACAACACGGTAGACTTTCTTAAGCAAATGACATGTTCATATGAACAAGTTCTAGGATACTTGTGGATAACGTTTTTGAATTAAAAACAAGCACATTAATCCACATACATTGAATTCTTCCTAACGGGAGTGGGTGGGGTGGGGTGTCGGAATGCTGACATTTTCCATCTGATGTTTCAAGCAGTTAAAAAACGAAAATTTGCCCTTTTCTTTTGCACCACTGGAAACGAATAGCATAATTTTACATGATGTGCATTACAAACTGTTAATTTACAGCAGGGTTGTGTATTTTGTCAATGGCGATATACCATGTAAAGGAAAATGATATAGGTATTCAACCTGAAACCCTGACTCTTGTCGGCACCTTCGTGAAAATTATAATAATAAATGTGAAGACATTAAACTTATGAGGAGCTAATAATATGTATTCGTTTCATACTGTCTTTTTCTGATAGTAACTGCATTTTCTTACTTGTGTCTTTTTACCCAGTTTGATTCTTTCTCCTTCAAGAAATCCACGGTGGCTCAGTTTCTAGACCGTCTGGCTACCTTGGTGTGTCGTTGGGAAAGACACTATGCTCCCGTTTCCTCGGCGTGATAAAACCGATAATGTGCTACAACTGCAGTTAAAACCAACCAGCAAAACAGCTTTTTCCATCTGTTTTACTTTGTTTTATTTCAATATATTTTTGCTATTAGTTAAGCATTAATTGTTAGTAAACACGTATATAATAAGTTTTATAAGGTACTAATTTATTATTGTACTATTTTTGGCAGTTGTGGACATTTTAAAAAAAATGCAAAAGCGGAGATAGATGAAACAGTTGGATTACAGACCTATCCCTCTCTAGTATCGCTATATATGATTGTTCTTTTAACTGCTATTTCGTTTACGTCTTTTTGCAATTTAGTTTTAGCTATGTAATTTTTACTAAATTATACGTAATTTGGCTTGTTCGGTATAACTTTTACATCATCGTCATCACCTAACAAGTTAGAGGTAGCTGCTCCGAACTAAAAACGTATACTCCTCGTCTACATTAGAAAGTTGCATACACGTTTTATTTTTGCGAAACGAAATTTGCAATCAGGTTCTTTATGTGACAGCTCATGCTATTTACAATGCAATGTCTGAAGGTTATGACTTCAAGTTTGACAGTAACTAAAGCCCATCCCTTCCTAATTCCGCTGATTTATCGCTTGTGTGACAGTTTTGTCTAGTGAAGTCAATTTGAGTTTGTGTCCGATTATGTGTTAACGGTGAAGATACAAGGCTTTAAGACAAACATATGAGAGATGAAGGTGACGTAGTCTATATAATGATAGATACAGAGAGAGAGAGAGAGAGAGAGAGAGAGAGAGAGAGAGAGAGAGAGAGAGAGAGAGAGAGAGAGAGATTGTTTGAATTTCTTCCTGTGCAATTAAGGAATGAAAATGCATAATAGATTGATGCCTGGAGAACAGATTACAGTCTAGAGTGTAGTTAGAACTGCTGAGTCATGATAATGCCAGAGCCGTATTTAGTCACTGATATTCACGTGAAATTTGTTTCACGATGCAGAGGTCAGCAACATCTATTGGATTTCATAGTTGCCTCTCAGTGTGCAATGTCAGCTAACCAATAG
This sequence comes from Megalonaias nervosa, assembly GCA_016617855.1. Lineage (NCBI taxonomy): Eukaryota > Metazoa > Mollusca > Bivalvia > Unionida > Unionidae > Megalonaias > Megalonaias nervosa. The sequence continues at coordinate 75,771 of JAECUM010007670.1, read as the reverse complement.
CGTGTAACAGCCGTGTTTTGTACGTCGGCCGAAAATGGTAGAGGCAATTGACTTCAAAATGATACTTTATACGTTTAACATCGAAAGTATGACTACGTACCAGAGAGAAGCCATTACAGGTGTGTTTGAGGGAAAGGATTTATTTGTATAAATACGGACCGGCAGTGGGAAACTGCTTTGTATGACTCCATTTCAGTTGTGAGCTCCCCTTCTCTCGATCGTTTAGGAACAGTGTTCAAATTTTGAACAACTTGAATTTAATTGGATACGATGGCTTGCTGCCGTATCCAACGAAATTCACAGTCCCGAAGCACTGAAATATCTGATCGATCCGCCAAGGTCACGATAGGGTTAACATATCGGAACCTTGGCTAGCGAAGCTGGTATTACATAAGACTGCTACTTTTCTTTCGAACATCTTGCGCTAGATTGTCTTTCTCATTAGAATTTTCCACTTACTTAGGTCTTGTTCTCCGGTCATTTGGATAAATTATATTGTATCTCATGGTCGAAAAAAGAACTATTAAGAAAATGAAAACAAATTTTAAAAAAATCAAATCACCCTGCCAATTCAATAATTTTACCTACTTGCAAAGTGTCAAAAGTTACAATTACATTTAGTTCTTATACTAGATCATGCATATCGCGATAGGGGTCGGTGATTAGACGATCATGAATAGACAACTTCAGTTGTTTTCTTTCTTACTAGCTGTGGATTACTTATTCCCATTTGAAGCACTTTAATTCACTCTGAGTGGGCGAGGGAAAAAAAACCAATGATACTGATGCAGCTTTTCTTAAAGATTAACTAGACTTATTACATTTTTGACCATATTTGTTAAGCCCAATTCGACAGTAAGAGAGACATAGCAGCCACTTTTCTGGCAGCGGTGGCATCAAGAATTAGTTACAGTTGTTAATAGTTTTTTTATTTGCTTATATGTTCAAAACCCCTTGATGTATTTTCTTCACGCTTGGCATGAATCATCACGAACTTAAGACAGTTAGTAGCGCGATATTCTTGCTCAACCTTTTGACCTTGGGATCAAGGTCACACTTTTGTACATGTTTGGTCGCGGGTTCGACATGCAGGCCTGACTTTATTGTATTTTAAATATTAGTGTAAGAAAGAGAATAAAGGCCACATCATATTTGAATTGCGCTTACTAAATCAGACTACGTTAACTTTTGTGATGTAGTTGTGAACATAACTTTGTGAATCTGAATGTATCTTTTAGAAAATACTTTTAAGAAAATTATCTACCCATTTACCTGCAATAGGGCATTTTCTCTGTCTGATGAGATGGGATATAATGATATTTTTGATTGTCTGAAAACAATGTAAAATAGCGTGAAATATATAGCGTCAATAACTCAACAGGAAGAATTTAAGGTTTTTTTTTTTAAATTTATATTTTCCATAGATTTAAGGCTTAATACGCAGGCTGATGACAAAATAATACTAAACATGTCCTGTCAGAATATTTTTATATTTTGACCAAAAATATGATTATCAGTCTAATTCGATAAGGCAGTATTTTTAGAAATGTTGTATTATATTGAACATAGATTTTGGAACAAAAATTTTAGTGTTATTGCCAAATGCCAGATGACTACAACTTTGCTTAACAAGGCATTGCCAGAGCGAGGTGTTGCAAAATTATTTTCTACCATAGCAAAATTGTCTATTGAAATGTTCAAGGTCTTGGCCATTCTGCCATTTAATCCTGAGGGATGGCATTTATAGGAATTCATTGACAGGAATTTTGCATATACTCAGGTAATATAAAGGGTTACTCATTAAAGATCGTATGGATTCCTTTTCAAAAACGTATTTATCATTATCTTGAGCTTACATGCAAGTCTAAAATGATGTTATTTGTGTCTCTACCTATATATATATATATATATATATATATATATATATATATATATATATATATATATATATATATATATATATATATACTATATATATATATATATATTAAAGGCGCAGTAGAAACATATATGCAGCAAGTAATGAGAAAGAGAGGAAGTATCTTCCGTTGTATTGCACGGATAATGTATTTGAATTAATGATTTCAATAAATAGTTTTCACAACATAAATTTAATCTTTGAGTCTAGTCTTTGTCGGATATCAGCAGGTTAATTCACTGTTATACAATGGTCTCTCAACGTATGGGTTGTATCTTATGGAATGTTTTCCACGTCGGTATATGCAAAGGGAAAAACAATTCCATGACACAAAAGTTTCTTTTAATACATTTTGTCTGCACTATCTAACCTAATATTGATTAACACACACACACACACACACACACACACACACACACACACCCACCCATCCATGCATCCATCCATACACAACTGTAAAACAGACTAACATGCGTTCCTTTTAATATGTTTTTGAGTGGCACATTTTTAGGGGAGTGCTTCAATTTGAAGACAACACCTAAATTTTTACTGGAAAATTCTTTCTTGGTATAGTCGACGACATAAACAACATGGTTTGTGCGGGGCTATATATAAATAGAATAATTTTTATTTATGGTTTTACTTGCCAGTAGCTTCTCGTGGGTCGGTAGTTTTTTCCCGGTTTCTTCCTCCACCATTAATACTGGCCTCCATGTATAGCCTATCGTGTGCTGAAAAATGGCGTTAAGCCCCACAACAACAACAACAACAACATTTATGGTTTTATTATTGCTTTTAAGGTTATGCTCAGATGTAACTGCAGAGGAGAGTGTGTGTTAATTATACCCTATGGTTGTAACACCCTGACTATGTGTACTTATTGTTTCGAGTGTGTGTTAATTGTACCATATCATTTGTAAAATCCTGGTTGGGTGTACTTCTTGTTTTGAGTGGGTGTTACATTGCACCTTGTTATGCTGATATCTTGGCTGGATCTGCATATTGTTCTGCTACCTCTCCTTTCTTACTCATCTAAAATTGAATGCATATAAAACCCTAAATAGTTTTCCAAAATAAGCTTTAAAGTCGTATGAAAGTATATTTGCGTCAGTGATCAAATGATTCATCTCTCTGACGGCTCAAAAACTGATCCATTATTACTTCAATCATCCTTTTGTGGTTTTTACATTTTATTATGACCCACGCTCAAATTATAGTCCGATGTTAGAGGAAACAGGTATACTCTTATGATTTAATACAGCTCTTTGCAAGAAACTATTTTTGCACTTTGACCAAAAATAAATAAAAATTCGTCTGTTCGAACACCGGAAGAAACTGCACTATAGGCCAAGCGAAAGCACGTAGATCTCTATTAGTTTACATTTACTTATCATTAGGAGGTTACGTTGGTTGAAATGGTTGAACAGCTTCGTCAAAGTGTACGGAGATGTCATCTGTACTCTTCCACAAAACTTGAGAAGATAAACTTTGAGAAACAACCGAGTCCCTAATAAAAGTTCGCCTCTCTATACATCGCAAACGACTAATAAGTGGGATTTTTTACAACTGAAAAAATGGCATATCTTCTAAAATTTTAAATACCTTTACAATACTTGTTTACAGTAGTATACAGGATATAATTAAAGTATATTTTCGTAAAGGATGGGGTTTCTCAAACATCTTGACAAAACCATTTGATAATAAAAATACAATATTCTCCGATCCACTCCAGGAAAAAGGCGATTGACTCTCCTTTCTGATCGTGTTACGTTATTGTCGTAAGACATTTAAAAAAATATATATAAATAAGGTATAAAAAATGTGTAGAAATTTGTATATTCCCATTGCTCCATAGTGTCAAGTTGCAAAATCGGCTTCCATGATCAGTACATTATTGGCTTCTGAGGAAGCAAAAATGAAAATATGTCTTGAATGATTTGATATATGGTGTTGAATAATAGAGAAATGTTTCATAGTCATCTGCCTTTATTGCAGGTTTATCCTTCTTACACTCTGACTTTTTATTCTTTTAAATCAACGATCCAAATAGGATATTTATACAATGATGCACCAAATAATAGTTCTGTAGAAAAATATTGATCCCTAAACACATTTTAATGTTACTTACTATACTAATTTTAATGCATTTAATTCCTTTTCCAAAACCTTTTTCAAATTACTTACATCCATACTTATGTTAGACTCCTTCGTCAAGTGCAATGATCTAGTACCAGCCATTACTATTGTAGCGCAGTTGGCATTCAGAAAGATTAACGTGATCTTAGAAACCGCCAAGCATATCCCCACGATGGTTTCAGTCTCTGCTGCATATAAGAGATTGATATTTGTTTAAAAATAACACTAACCATCAAGCTTTATATATATATATATATATATATATATATATATATATATATATATATATATATATATATAGCAACATATACTATATATATATATATATATATATATATATATATATATAAATGCAATGAACTGACAACGAACAGTGCAAAACTAGTATATAACTAGCCTGTACGCTTTGGACTCTTAATGAGTCTTTTTCAAAAGCATATACAAAACATAGACAAGACAAACAAATAAAACAGAAAAACCGTAGTGTTTGCAAAACTTTACATGGCTGTTTCTACAAGAATTAAACCTTTTAAAACTTTTATCGAAGGGTTTGAGTTTCTGTCCCCGTCCAAAGACATACGAGAGAGGGAAGCTGAGAAAGGACACCGGAGAGTTCAGTCGCCGACTAAGACTCAAGGCCCATTTTGCCTTGCAACTAACAAATAAATCAGAGGAAAATAAAACCTGCGACCCACCCATATTTAGAAAGATAAGTAATTGGACCCCACCAAAAAGTTCAATTCCAAATCTAGAAGCCTTTATCAGCTCAGTTGAAAACGACACTTCCAGACACATCAACCATACAAACAGATACTCTAATTTGACAAAAGAAGAAACAGATGCCCTACACTCACTGAAAAACAGAACATACATCATACTTAAACCTGTAGATAAGGGTTCCGCTGTTTGTCGTTCTGAATAGGGAAGACTACATTAGCGAAGCAAGTAGACAACTAAGTGAGGCTAGGTTCTACCAAAAACTAGACAATGATCCAACACTGGAATATGCAAAAACCATCACTAATATTATTGACGAGGCGTACCAAATCGGGCATATAGACCAGCAAACGAGAAACTACTTAAGCCCAGAAAACCCAAGGGCAGGTAGATTTTATCTTCTACCCAAAATCCACAAACAAGGAAACCCGGGCAGACCTATAATCTCAGGTAACGGGCATCCCACAGAAAGGATATCGGAATATTTGGATCATTTTATGAGACCACATGTCCACAAATTACATCATATATTCAGGACACGACAGATTATCTCATAAAAAGCAAAGCAAGTGAACCATTACTGCCAGATACATTGCTTGTTTCCTTAGACGTCACATCTTTGTATACTAACATACCGCACAACGAAGGGATACAAGCGTGTAGAGAAGCATGGGAAACAAGAACTGTAGACAATCCACCAACACATTTCCTAGTCCAACTCCTGGAGCTTGTCCTAAAACTCAATAACTTTGAATTTAATGAAGAAAAACTACCTCCAAATCAATGGAACCAAAATGGGTACAAAAATGGCCTCTTCGTATGCTAATATTTTTATGGGAAAACTGGAGAGTCAACCTTTTAGCATCGGTTGAACTTACACCATACCAGTGGGTAAACTTTATCGATGATATAGAATATAGAAATGAAGTGGCAACATGGAAGAGAAAGTCTGGATGATTTCATATCAAAGGCAAACAACTACCATCCTTCAATAAAATTCACGGCAGAAATCTCTAACTCATACCACGTTATCCTGGACACAAGAACCAGAATGGTAGAAAACAAACTCCATACAGACATCTACTCGAAACCAAGCGACAAACACCATTATCTCCTCCCAACCAGCCGTCATCCTAAACACTGCATTAGGAACATTCCATATAGCCAGGCACTGAGGATACGCATGATTTGCTCCGACGATGAAACATTCCTAAAATGGTCTGAAGAGCTATCTAAACATTTAATTTACCGAGGCTACGACAAAGACCTGATTGCGGAGGCAACCCAAAGGGCTAAACAAACAAACCGCGATGACCTACTAAAATATGGAAAGAAGGAAAAGGCTGATAGGATACGATCTATCCTGACCTACCATCCAGACAACCCAAAGTAGGTAAAATCATCGCGAAACACTGGCTCATCGTGGAATCGTCGGACGCGCTAAAGTTAATCCTTCCGAACAAACCTGTAGTAGCCTACCGGTGACCAAAAATCCTCAAGGACATCCTAGTCAGGGCGAATCTAACGCCAATCACTATTGAAGACCACCCTAGTCAATCTGGCTCCTGTGGCGATAAAAGATGCAAAACCTGTCCACGTATGATAGAGACCAAGACATTTTCCAGCACAGTGATTAGAGAAAAACTAAACATACATGGTCCAAACAAAACGTGCAAAACAGAGAATGTAATTTATCTCATCACATGTAAGATCTGTACCTTCAGTATGTCGGAGAAACTGAAAAGCTACACAAAAGGATCAACCTTCATAGATCTGTTTGGATGACAAAGAAGCTGTACAGAAGCCCGGTCGCAGAACACTTCTGCTCCAATGGCCACACTTTCAATGATATAACACTTATTGCAATTGCTCACAACCCCAACTGGAGTTCCGAAACCAGGAAAGAAAAGAAATCTTACTGGATACACCGCCTTAGAACATTGAAACCAAGCGGTATAAACCAAGAAGACTAGAAAAAGACAGCCATGCACAAATAAAATTATCTTTTGCAGCCGACACATTTTCTTTTAAATAATTCTCTAAATTTGCTTAAAAGCCTAAAGTTACTACTATAACAATGAAATATTCGGGATATAATTTGCGCTTACATAAATGTACATAAAATAATATCCGGGATATAATTTGCACTTACATAAATGTACATAAAATAACAGATGTCGTTATGGCTCATCGATTTCTAGGTCAATACAAATATTTTCCAGTATCCGCAACAAGTTGATATAAACTAGTTGAAACATAATAAATTTATATGTTTAATTCCTGTTGAAACAGCCATGTAAAGTTTTGCAAACTACGTTTTTTTCTGTTTTATTTGTTTGTCTTGTTTATGTTTTGTATATGCCGTTGAAAAATACTCATTAAGAGTCGAAAGCGCTCAGGTTAGTTAAATACTAGTTTTGCACTGTTCGTTGTCAGTTTATTGCATTTATCTTAATCAGTCCTTGACACACGTGATCCCTTGATGGATCCAGTGCACTTGAAAAGACTGTCATTCGCCATATGATTTGTATTCTTTATATACTGTGAACAACTGCCCACTGACAAAGTTTCCCTGTGGACTGCAGGTTCTGCACCTTGTTGATGATGGTGCTGTTAAATGGCTGGGCATGCACTGCACACGATAAATAAATAAATAAATAAATAAATAAATAAATAAATAAATAAGGGGTTTATTAACAGAGACTTCATATGAGCGCCATTAGAAAAAGTTAGAAAGATTTCCTATCATAAGAAACTTGCTAATTTTGAATAGTTCTTTACCCGTGCACATTGTGCATTATATGAACGCATGTAATAAAAATTGGCACGTAATTATAATTCGAAGATTTTCTGTAAAACAGTTGTAGGTTTATACGATCCTTCAGCGTAGATGGCATTTACTCTGTCTTACAATTTTGTTTCTGATTATTTAGCTAGTTATTTACAAACTTTCAAGACAGAGACCCCTACGCTTTACATATGTGCATTTCCATGAAGAAGTATTCACAATGCATTGATTTTATTCAAATCGTGGATACGTCTGTTTTATTGTATAAGAATATCAGGCCAATAGGAAGCTAATGAAGCCAATTATGATTCGAAACACAAGCTTTTCAGAAGAATCGCTAAAACTGTTATTAGCCAGGAAGCTTCTCACAACAAAATTGTTACAAGATGGCGGTTATTGCAGCATAGCAAGTGCCTGTTTCGTTTAAGTATGACTCAGATTTATGGCAAGTATGTGGATAATAATTTGGTGAGAATGAATAAATTGTGCTCCATTTTAGCTATTTTCTAGGCACCCACCTGAGTCCTTTTGGATCCAGTACGAGTTTAAACTCTCAAAGTCGTTTCAAATAAACTTGAGTTTTAAAAATCTAATAATAAAACAATGGAATTAAATTTAATGAAAAGAGGATAGGTTTCAGGGTAAAGTATTTAGAGACTCGTTTTAGGAGTGGTAATTATCTTTGATACTACCAATCTATATGCAAATTTATATTCTCATCTTGTCGTGCATTGAATACGCTCGAAGTGTTCCCATCTGTTGGTTTTAGTGGAGAAGAGGAGCAGGTAAGGACATTCAACAAAATGTTGTTCAAAGAACTGGGAAACCTGCGTGTAGCGAACACGGTAATTTTTAATATAATTGGCACTCTGTGTGGTTAAGAATTATGTCGGTTCCATCCTCGCACCAATCTCCGATCGTCAGATGTTCTTAAAGACGAAAAATGATAACAGGTAAAGTTTGGTTCACGTCAATAAGTTGCATTTTTTAATTTTATGATGCATAAACCTTGCATAAAATTAAATTGAACTTTTATAACTTCGCTTTCTTACTGATCGCAAAAATCCCTAAAGTTATTTCACTTTATATATATTAGCCTTTTTCCAGACCTGTCCAATTATGACAGCATATTAGTATATGTGGTGTGTATTTTAAGACAATTATTGATCTTTACAGCTGTGAATATGCATACGTTATATGAGTATTGAAAAATATTAGGCCCGATCCGATGTTGTATATATATATATATATATATATATATATATATATATATATATATATATATATATATATATATATATATATATATACTACATTCATTACAAAATAACATGCCATTTAAAGTGTTGGTATAAAGCAAATTGATATACCAATACCATTGGTATATCAGATTGTGATCTGCCCATGACGCAATAATACGAATGTATAAACTTTCTTTCAGCTGCAGGCCCACAGATCAATGATTAATTTCCACTCATTAATTATTAATGACGCATACAAATAACGAAAAAAGTATTAATAGTCCCATTTTTGTAAATGAATTTAACATGGTACACAATTTCATCGCAATCCTTTCTTGTTTTCCGTACCCCTCTCCCCTATCATGCATTAGGGGCAACATACGCAGAAATATGGAGTGAGAGAGAAAAACAAATTGGGTTGGATGAAAACCATAAAACGGAACTTGGACCAAGTAACCTACAAGAATATGATTCTTCGTAACGGTATGTTTACACTTTCCTTTGGATCCATCTAGTGTTCATAATATCAATGATATATAGTTGCAAAAGCCTATCAACACTATAAGTTAAATTTGTCGGTTGCGAGGCACACATACTGTAAAGTATTTAATGCTTTCTTCTTGTTGTTGTTTCTTAAACCTATCATAATATTCTAAAAATGTATTATTATTATTATCATTATTATTATTATTATTTAAATATGAAATGCCCAAACGGTGGCTCCCCCTCCCCCCCCCCACTCTCTCTCTCTCTCTCTCTCTCTGGACCATCGTAGCAAAATACGGGGAAAAATCCGTGAAAATACGAGAGTTGGGGATTTTCGCTTATGTCATACGATGATATCTCTGGACCTATAAATGATGGTCATGTTAAGTCAAACTGTCCAAAGGAAAAGGAGAGAGAGAGAGAGAGAGAGAGAGAGAGAGAGAGAATTTTATGGTCAGTAGTAATGTTAACTAAAGCAGAATAATAACTTAAATCAACTGTAAATATATTAAAATGTTTTAATTACCTCTAGTTGGTTCGTCATTTTGCTTAGTTTTTATTCCACGCTAATTTCCATATGCCAGTTCGTGAATGCCTCAGTGTTCAGTGTGTACAAGAAGCTAATGTGTTCGTAGTGCTCTACTTTCTTCATACAAACAATCTTTTATGTTAAATCTTAAGTGTGTCTTATATTGATTTAATCAAGGTGAATTAAAATAGAAACTTAAAAAGAAAACAATCAACTTATCAGCTTTCAAATGTGATTGTGAACAACAAGAAAAGGCATAGAACTACATCTTATAGCGGACACACTCGCAGGGATGTGAGGAGTTAATTCACTCGGTCAATACACAGTTGCCTGGAGCATATCTTAACTCCGTTCAAAGAGCAAATATGTGTATTTGTATCTGATATAAATAAAATATATGTAAGGTGTGTACGCTGTATCAATGATATACCACTCGTTGTAAAAGTTTTTCATTAAAAGGAAACTCGGCAAGCCTTGTTTCCTATATAAACTATCACATGAGAGGGGTAAGGTGTTTCATGGTTAGTTTTTTATGAATAAATACAGACGTTCACAGGCAGTCTCTGCATTGCATCTGTTTCTAAAAGAAATGGATGGCTCTGAAAAGGCTCTTTGGATGGGTTAACCATAGAGTGTTAACAAAGTTGGTACCGCTTCACAGTTCTTCTCCATCTTCTCCTTACGACCGGTCTATAGATCAATGCTCTCTTAACGCATCCATCATTTCCACAATTAACCTTTTCTTCGAAATAGCAGTCTGCGATGCGTGTGATTGCCCAAGCTGCCTTGATGTACATTGGGTACTTTGACTTAAACAGCTTGCTGGAAACGATGGCGGAGGATTCATCGCCCGTCCACATCTTGTTTGGTTGTCTTGCAAACAGATGACACGGTGGGCTAACATGTCTCGATAATCTCGGACAGGATGAAACTAATTGTGAGGTTGTACCAATGATAGCAAGTTAACAGATTTCAGTCAGGGTGTGTTTTCTGTCTTCCAATCACAATATAGCTGACGCATGACGTCGCTCTCAGTATATACCAATGAGCGTTCCTACGATTTCCTCACAGCGAAGCGATTGTGTTTGATCGATTGTTTGGAGCGTTGAAGATCAGAAAAAATGAGAAAAAAGTTAAACACCGGAAAAAGAGGTTATTTATTCAATTGGACAACATAATTGCTTCGTGTCATATGATAAGAGCGTGCACGTAAACACCCGTGTCTATAAATTGGAAGATGAATGGAAAGTTCATTGCCTGAATTATAATGAGTAACCAAGAAAGAGGACGACGTGTACGAGATAAATAATAATTATTGATCGAAGAACATGTAACGGGGTTCGAAGTAGTCCAGTGTCCTATTTGATGGTTAACGCTAATGAGTACAAACCGATCATCGAAGACGCATGACTTTGAGTGGAAGTTTTACTTGAAGTGCGAAACTACATAGTCATTCTCTGAGTCGAACGAGAGCCAAGTATCATTTACGACGAATGGAAGTCAAAACCATCATCATTGCCTTTTGACTCCAATCCAGATCATGTTTTTCATGGTGAACTGCCTAACGTTTATTTACTGATATGGTCAACAATGCTGCTCTCAACGGAACTACTGATCAAAATCCTTTCCAGTTCCAACTCTTGAACATGACAGACGTTACACGAGATGGCCAGACGTTGTATATTATTAACAACATATAACACGAACTCATCGAGAGAGGCAAAGAAGATGTTTTCTATCTAGAGCGGCGGTAACAGACTACAAGTTAAGAGGAAGAGAATGATACAGGCGTGATGTCATTGTGGCCATAACAAGAACAACACTTACTTTCCCGTTTTACTTGTCACTTGATTCAAAGAATCATAATTCTAACCAGGGAATATTGACATGGGTGTCAAAAAAATCTTCATAGTCAAGTGCAACATGACAAATGTTTGATGATGAGTCAAGAAGAAAGTTGAGAGAATATCTGGAAGAAGCATGAACCTCTTTTCAAAAGAGAAGATCTTGAAAGAGGGGTATAAAAACTTAAGTCACCATTCCCTACCTCTGGAAACGAACTGCATGGACGCTCTGTTACGACAGGGTACTGAGACTACCCGCTCATCGACTTCCTTATTTACCTTGTATCCGTAAAAATGAATACCTAGGAAATTTATCATCTTCTGACTCACAGTTAGCACACAGCTTATTGGAATTCAGTGGTGTATGCTAAAGATGTGTTTCCTCGTCGAAAATCTAGAGACTTTCCAGCTTATGTAATCAATACGGACGACAGTCAGAGGCTAGGAACACATTGGACAGTCGTCTTCTTTCCCAACGACCACAGTTTGGAATATTATGATTCCATTGGTTTAACTATTCAGGAAGACGATATCATCGACTTTATGAGAAGTAACACAGTATCAATTCCATTCAAAAATATTACCTTACAAGGATCAGATTGAACCAAGTGTGGATAATATGGTGAGCATTTTCTTAATCGAAGCAGTCTTGGATTCATATTGGAACAAGAATTGATGAGTTTTGAAAGTGATGTCTCTAGAAACGATGTCAAAATAGAAAGGTGATTGTGTGAATATTATTGAGATTTATTTTCTTTTGCACCGGAACATAAGGTGATACTATACTAACTCGATGAAAGTCATCTCCGCAACGTTATCAACCTTGTAAATATGTCCTGGTTTAATATTTGATATTTGTACATGAAGAGGAAGGGACTATCTTTGATCCTCTCTCTTGATTGGTTTGCCGATATTTAAGTTATTAAAATATTGATTTCAAACAATATTGTCTGAACATGCTTTCTGGAAATAAGATATTGTTTTAACAGGGAAACTGGAGAGGTAAAAAAACAGCCCTTTTCATGGTCACCCAAATCTCTTAGAAACAATGATACATTGCGAATTTGTATATGTTTTCTATTGGTGCACGCCTCGGTCTGTTCATCAAAACAACCTAAATCCTAAAATCCCTTAACCATCTTGTTAGATAGCGCTTGCGGATGTAGTGTGTGTACAAACACCTCCACCCTTTGCTTTGTATGATATTATATTTGTGTGTATGTAAGTATAGTCTTTGTATTTGTATTATTACCCTCCGTGTCCGACAGTGTGCGATTTCATCGCCCTTTTGATAGTATATGTGGGGTATTGGTCACTTCAGATGCCGAGTTGAATAGTAAATGTGAAGTATTGGACAGCATGTTTTGGGTGTTGGATAGTAGGTAACTGTATGTTGGATAGTAGATAACTAATTGTTGGATAGATCACAAAGTGTTGGATAGCAGATCACTGGATGTTCGATAGTAGATAACTATTTGACATCACATTTTCTGTTATACCCTATATCGCTCCACCATGTTAATTTCATGTTTGACCCAATATCACCCCGTATTGTTAAACCTATGAAAATATTGTTAACATTACATTTCCAGTTTAACCTTCTACATTTTTCAATGTAGAAGAAGACGCTGGTAAGATTACATTTCCCGTTTGACCCCATAACGCTCAGTATATAACCTACACGTATTCATCCCATCAATGATATGTATGTTTCATTGCATGGTTTAGTACAAACGATCGAAATTTAATTTGTTTCAGAAAAATGAAAACGGAATTGTACCTTCATCATTACATCTTGTAAGAGGCAGTCTTTACACGTCTGCACAAGCAGCAGTATTTCTTACCTTTGCCGCTGGAGAAGAGTTTAATCAATCAACGAACTCTGTCAGAAGAATCGTGTAATGAAGTTTTAGATATCATAGGTATGGTCCAAGCAGCCAGATCCGGCATTGGATTAATTTACAGTACAACATATGCGAAAAACATCTTCAAATAGTTTAAATTATATTGTTCGGAAAGTGTGAATCATTCAATAAAAATGTAAAGTATTTCTTTGTAATGACTAAATAATAACTAATAAAATAAAATACTTTTGTTCATGAATGGTGTTAAAGAATTTCATCAATGTGAAGGACTCTGTGCCCTGTCCTTTCGTCCAGATGTCTGAATGGTAACCAATTAGTGCCTAAATTCGCATCACATCTGCTAAGCAGTTTAGGAAAGGGATATGCTTTGGCAGTCTTTAAATATTCAAGTCTTCACTTTAGAAGGAATGGAACTGATATCATGGGTGGAGGAATACAAAAACAGAATTTCTCGAAGCTGATGATGTAGGAACGAATTATTACAAATTTGTTTTGATATTTGATGCAGTCTCAGGACTAATTCGTATTTGATTTTTCATTTTATATATATATATATATATATATATATATATATATATATATATATATATATATATGTATATATATATATATATATATATATATATATATATATATACATATATACATATCCGTTTTAAATTCTTAACAGAACAGACTCTCTACTTAATCCGTTTTATCGCCTTTTTTCCAGACAAAATGGCAATGGTGAAAAGAAGCAGTTATCTCAAGTCGGGGTTAAATATATTAAATAAATCAGTTAATATTCAATTCATGATTTGCCACAGTATCTCTGAGTAATTGTTTTTTAAATAACATTTTTCTACGACTGATTGAAGTTCAATTTAAGATCACTTTCGAAAAGTGTCATTATCTTATCTATAAATTAGAACAACGTATCACCTTGAACATAATTACATCTGATCTATATAAAGACTCATTATTTCTGTTCACATTCCTTTATGTTTCCTGTTATTCATGGTTATTGCAAATCTAAAACACCTGCATTATTTTAAATAAATTTTCTTCTGATAGATCGTATGAAATATTAATACTTTTTGGCAACATTAATCAGTCACGTGCCTAAAACAAACGTAAAAGTGCACACACTCGGTAGAGGACAAAGGTCGCCATTTTGTTTTACTGCACTAACTTACTTGTTTATCAAAAATGATTAAGTCAGACACAAGTGCTCGTACATTAAAAAAGACTTTTGAATGTATAGGCTTCAGGGCAGATGAAAATATATCTTTAATTTTTAAATCAAATAGAGTAAACACCAGTGTTCATACAAATAGTAAAATGTTAATGTAAAAAATAACTGATAGAAACATAAAATATATTAAACTTCGTCTTTTCCTCTACTAATACCTTTGTTGTAAGAAAGCCTTCAGTGACTTCAGCAATAGGTCACATGTGCAAATTAGCACATAATCTCTATTTGGGTTAAGTTACTTTCGCAAATAATTTTATCTTCAAATCTTTTGGATTTTATTAAAACCAAATGCCGAAATGTTTCATAGGAAAATCATAGAACTTTATCACTCTAGTTATAATTATGTCTGATTCATATAAGTACTTCTTTTTTGTATTCTGATGTTCCCATTCGTTTTTGTTTCTCGTGATTTATAGTTTACATAACCTTGACACCTAAGAGCGTTATTTTAATTACAGTGTCTTCTAATAGAACTCCACGATCTGTACTAGATCATCATAAATCAATCGCATGCTTAAATCAAAAGCATGAGTGTAGATAGCACATAAATCACAAAGGTTGTCATCATCCTTTTTATCCGGCTCACTTAAGTTTGCTCTCTGATGTCAGGCACGTGCATCCGTTGCTGACCAACAATGCGTCAGCTTCATGCGATTAGAAAGCATAACTACTTTAATTTTTTTTTTATCAAATAGAGCAAATATTATTGTTCTTACAAATAGGAAACATCAAAACTCGACGCAAACAATGGCAGATAAAATCAAAGTAAAATGATTTTTGAATCAAATGTAATCTTTGAAAATTCGTGTTAATTATTTTGATAAATTCCGCAAAAAGTTCTTTCATTGTATATATATTCAATTAAAATGAAACAGGTCAGAGAATTAAATTTTTGTCAAAACGGAGACCCAACCACCTAACCTTCATGCACCAGCGTGCTCGCATTTACAAAGCCAGAGAAAGATGTAGCAAGAGGCAGGAAACGGCTTGATATGGTTGAGAACCCACTCCCTAGCCAAGCGATAATGAACTATCATCAACATGCACGGACTCACTGGATCTCTGTTTAGAAATGCACGTTATTTACACATATTTATAATTACAAATTGACACGTACATAGCAAGCAGTAAGGGCTGTATGTATCCTTCCATCACGTTGTACGCATGGAGGTATAATTATATGGAAGGAATTTATATAAAATGTCACATACATAATCAGACAGGTTAAAAAGTTATAATTCCTGGCGGTCAAGAATCTAATCCGCGCCACAAAGTAACAAAGTGACAACTGACAGAGGAAGGCTAGTTTCGAGAAAATCTAAGCAGGTGCGACTCTCACTGAATCTTTGTCTATGATAATTAAAAAACAGAAACAAAAGAGACAAACAATAAATGCAGATCAAAGTGTTGAATTTCTAAATCTTTATTTGACAGTTTTTGATGGAAGTGAATTTTAGATTTCTTGCCTAATTTGTGTGAACCCTGATGATAAAACGGCAACCTATTCAGTATTGACGGACACAAGGAGGAACAATAGCGTGATCTTGACTCAGGTCACAATTATTTTTCGTATATAGTCTCTATGTTTGTTTCTTAGCACTGAAGTTTCCACTGTGCCCAAATCCTAAAATATCATATGAACTCATGTTGATGTTCTTGTCATAGGTCATCCAGCATTTTTTTTTGAAGGACTGGACTGTAAACAAACCAACGTGTAGTGGGTCACATATTTCCCTGCCTGACCAGAATCATTGTCTCATTATCCACTGTGTACTGTCGTCAAAATACACACAGACAACCACTCCATAATCATCACATTTTAAATAATAAATAATTACTTTCAAATCGATACCAATAATGCCTAAATCGAACTCTTGTATCACAACCAAAATGAGAGAGGAGAAAATGCTCCAAAATAATCTGTCACTACATCCATGTGTACTGAACCGGAAGTAATAATTGTGACCGTGGTTCTATCAGACCAGATTATTTATGGCCAACTTTAGTCAAACTTTTATATTTGAATGCCACACAGATTTTGACTTTTTATACGAAGTCCTATTGTATTTCGTAGTAAACAAGGTGTGTGACAGTACTGTATAGTGGGACAGTGTTTTATGATGATTTCACCTAAGTCTGCGTTATCAGGATGGTAAGTCGGGATATACGTTACCCTATCTACTTCTTCCTTTCCTATATATTTCAAACGGTCGATGCAGTTTGCAGTTTATTTATTCAGTCGTATCTGGTCCTTTGTCGTATACTTTCTCTTCCAATGTTCAGACAACTCCTCCTAAAGACTTTTATTGAAATCTTTCGTCGTTGGAGAAAATATGACTTATCTTCTAGTCCTGGTTATACAGGATGGTCCAAAACCAATGTTTTGGACCACATCTGGAAGGGAGAAGATATTAGTATTATCAGACGGTTTAGAGTAAATGTCCGAGTATAGTTTGTTTCCTGCAAATCTGGTTGTTGTATCCAGAAAAAAACAAAGAAACAAAAAAAAAAAAAACGAAAAAAAAAACCAAAACATTTTTTGAGTTGGAGACTTCTGCGGTGACCATTACAAAATTTTCGTTTTAATAGAAAATTATTGTAAAAGTGCTATTGTGGCTCAGAGATAGCACTGACGATTTCGAAACACAAGGTCCCTATCAATATATGTTCGGAACCCGTCACAGGCATACATTCGTTTCTTTGTAATTGAGTACAGCTGCTTATGCTCATCAGCTTAAGTATGACTCGAAATTGATTCAAAGGATATGAACTGAAATTATTCGAATTACGAACGATGCAAACTTTCGGTGCACTTTAATACATAAGGAAAAGTTCATAAATTACTATAGCTCTCATTCGCCAAGGCCCTCGATAAAAGGCTATCGTAATGTGCGTAATTTAGTGAATCAAAGCGATATCCCAGTCAATTCTCCGTACGAAATGAAAACGAGCTTTTCACCATAGGACGTCCAGGTGCACAATAATCCTTGGAGTTGTTGTCCTCGGAGATTGACAGACAACAGTGAGTACATGACAAACTTGTAAATGCAGATTGATGGTTAAGGTCAGGTTAATAAAAACGGACATGATTAATCCTAAATACATAACATTAATTCTTTAACTGATGCCAGCAAAGACAGAACCAAACAGAATTTAAGTAATCTATCATACGATCAGGAAATTTCAGTTGCTTTCAAAAAAAATCAATCAATTAATTGTGCCGGCTAAATAAACAGATGGAAAATTGGTTAATTAAACAATCTACATACACATTACAAAAGCAATCTAAGAACGTGTTTACCAATGAAAGTTTTTGTTGGTCACGTAGGTGATCAGTTTCACACAGATATCCGTACGCAAGCATATCAACAATATACGATTGGATGCAATTACATTGCGACAATAACATATTTCTTCTAAAAATATACTTATTTTAGGATAGTGAACACAAAAAATTTAGACAATAAACACTACGCTTTTGTGAAGTCTTTAATGGGAGAAAATCTCCAGAGATAAAGTTCGGTGTAGTAAAAGAAGTTTGGAACCGGAAGGTTACGGAACAACAGGAGACTGAAAATATCGGATACATGTCCACTCAATCAGACATAGAAACGTATGTTTCAGAAAGGTTTAAATGAACTCTGACGACTCGAATGTGGAGGACTTTCGCCGAAAATGGACCCAGAGAACTGGTAGACAGATTACCTGACCTAATTGATGGATACACTAATTATATTCACAGATCGATAGATATGTAGCAAATTAATACCGGTGAACCTGAAAAGAGGTCTTAAATATGAATTAACTACTTGTTTTATGTAACAATTGACATGTATCAAACGCTTAAGGATAAACTTTGGTGAGAAAGGAGTTAAAATAAAAATCTATTATTTTGCTAAAGGCTATTTTTTAATTTCACAGAAAAGGTTTATACAAACAGGCAAGTCGTTTAAGAAGACCCAGCAGTATATAAATTGATATACTTAAACTGAGGGATACGACGAACAATATAACGTCTTCAAAGTTGAGAAAATCAAACCAAAACAATGGTAAGAAGTAAACGGTGGTAAAATGGGAAAGATATGAAAAGTTGAGAACCAGATGAAAATATTGTCTCACTAAATTAATTTTAGAAATAGTTTCTGGTCCTGGCGACTGAAATATCATAATCAGATTCAAATGTTAAAACACTGTATTATACACATGGAGGAGAATAGTACGTGCTTTATACGTGGCGAAATTGAGTCTATTAATTAAGTACAACCTCGAGATACGAGCTAAAAAAGTGAAAAGTTATTGTACAAAATATAATGACATTGAACTCACAATAAAGTGGAGGAAATTACAAAATTAAAGAATACAGCCAAACAATAATTGCTTGTGAATGTGGAAAAACCAAACAATAAATTCTTCTGAATGTGGAAAAGCCAAACAATAAATGCTTTTGAATGTGGAAAAGCCAAACAATAAATGCTTGTGAATGTGGAAAAACCAAACAATAATTGCTTGTGAATGTCGAAAAGCCAAACAATAATGCTTGTGAATGTGGAAAAGCCAAACAATAATTGCTTGTGAATGTGCAAAAGCCAAACAATAATTGCTTGTGAATGTGGAAAAGCCAAACAATAAATACTTATGAATGTGGAAAAGCCAAACAATAATTGCTTATGAATGTGGAAGAAAAACCATGTAATGGGTCTCAATATTAAGCTCAAAAGAAAGTAAATTTCACACAGATTTGTAATCGGAAAATACTTCTATTATAGACCTGAAAAATTTTATTCTGAATTTTGAATAGAATAAAATAGCATTATAACAAATGGTGACAAATTTGCGTGTTTAAAATACCAAAATCTCAAAGAAGTAAATATTCAGCATTTAAATGTATGTTCCAATGAGAAGATAAATAAAAATGATTATTAATGACACTTAAATAATACTATCACATGAAAGCTTATAGACCATTTTAATAAGAGCTAATATGCATCTCGATCTAAGGCTGGAGATGAAATCGAACAGGATTTCGTTTTTAAGCCATTTTCATTTAAAATAATTAAGTGGGAAAACTTAAGATTTAGTGTCTAGAGAACGTCAGCTAGATTTATACATTTGAATTCTACAGAATAATATCTTATCACAAACCTTTATTAGCTAAAATAACAAATAAAAATCCGATGGAGGATATCGCTCATGGATGGTTTTATATTTTACAAACAAACTTACTCAGAAAGGAAGCAAAAGACTAAATTCTTGTTTGTATCTAATAAGATGAAATGTTTACATAGATTTAGCAGATTAAATAATAGTTAAAAAGGTCTGTCTTAATGTACAAAATAGTATAAAGCCCGCAAGTGATCATCCGCATAGACAACAAAAAAACCTTTATATATATATATATATATATATATATATATATATATATATATATATATATATATATATATATATATATATATATTCATTTCATTTAATGTAAAAAAATATATATGATATAGAGACGTTTGAACTGAATGTATTATTTATGTCATTGTCCCTGTAACAGTTAATAAGCCTATAAGAGCAGCCTATATACTATCATATTTGATGAAAACAAACACATCATCATTTTTGCATGGAACTAGAGGTAAGTTAGTTGCTTATGAATGACTTCTATTACAGCAATCAATATGGTTATAGAATACAATTTTTAATGTCTGATACAAGATCGTTATGTATTAATATTGATACAGATTAATTTTAAAATAATATTAAATGAAATATTTAGTTTATATGTCACAATAAGGATAAAATGATTAACCATAGTATAAAGGCTTTGTTAAAAATTAGCAATTCAAGGGGTCAGCTAAAGAAACGTGTCTAGAGCGTGGGGCCCTACCATTGTAAAATATATAAACGAGTTAAAATTTTTGTATTTAATTCAAGCTTGTCCATAATTCTCAAAGCTGTATGTATGTATTAGAACAATTAGAAATTAATATGACGCTTAGTTGCAAAATAATCTCTCTTCTTCCACTGTTTCGCCGTTACTTCTTAAACACTGGAATGGACTTAAATCTATATACTTCTCTGAGCATATGACAACTTGTTGTCTCAACGACTTATTAACGTCGATATCCACATAGATGATACTTAGGTTCAGTGGCCAATATTTCAACGTAGATAGAACCAAAAAATCTAATTTATTAATATCAAGCAAGATATTTTTGGGCGTAATACAAAATATCCCGACTCGTAAAGGAATTGTTTATGACAGAATTAGTCATGAAATGCTCAAGGGCCCTGTTATAACCACTTGCAGTTAGCAAGCCACAATGTTTACTGTTTAATAAGTCACCAGAGAACACTGGTTCCCAAGAATCTGGAAAACGTCAGTTGTTGCTAAAGGCTACAGGAGTTATCCTACCAATTGTAGAACAATATAAACTTTTCAGCTGTGCAGGGAAAATTATACCAATACTTGAATAATTATTGTTATGAAAAGACTTAGTTTACAAGTGCCAGTCGGAATTTCTATCCTCTATTTCTACTATTCACAAGATCACTGATATTAGTCATCCGATTTGTGGTTATCTTAAAAATAACCAAAATATATGTTTGGTATTCGTTGATATCCTTAAGGCGTTTGACAGGGTTAATCATCATCGTAGTCTTTTGCGCAAAACGAGAAGCTTTGTAATAGTGTAACAACGTTTAGAATGTTTTAGTGGCTATATATCTAAAAGAAAATAGTTTATGCTATTACACTCATGTCAGCCGGAATTAATCACTTAATTCAGTTATTTCTCACGAGTCAGCTTTAGGACCCCTACGTATCTATCTATCTATCCATCCATCCATCCATCCCTCCATCCATCCATCCATCCATCCCTCCATCCATCCATCCATCCATAAATACTGCTGATAATTTGCTTAGTTTTTTTTTTAAAACATATTTGGCAAATGCGTAAAAATAGTTGATTTAATTGAATATGTTTTGACTAATGGCCTTGCAACTCAAAAGACCTAATCTAACCAACGGCTATTAAAGTTTAATCTCAACAAAAAAGATGCGAGACTGTTCACTTCTAAATTGTCAATCAGGCCACCCCACCCCACTACAAGTTAGTCTTTGATACTGAAATACGTAGGTCTACGAGACGACGTAAACATGTTTGTATTCAGAGAAGTGATGGAAAATGGTCATCACGATTAATGTAAATCTTTATAATACACTGATAAGATGACTTAGAAATTCAAATTAACCCTGAAGTCTTTAGAAAACAATATACTTCTCATACTTGTTATTTGTACGAACACATTTAGAATGTGTAGACGTTGTTCTCAAGGAGATTCATCGATTAGAAAAATTCCAATTAGAGGCATTGCTCATTTTAACCAGATTTACTAGAATTACACGAGTTGCAAATTGTGTCCAGAAAGTGGTTTGTCCAAATTATTGAGAAGCCGATAATTCCATAATTTATGTACATAGAAAACATTATAGGTATTAAATGTCTATTTTATTTTTCTTATCTTTACCATTTCTCACTGCATATCTTACAGTTATAATCTAAGAAATAGATCTAATTTCAAAATTTCAGTTACATTAGAAATATCAAGGAGGTAATTTATTATTTCGACCTTATCTTTTTGAAACAACTTTCCTAAATATATACGTTTTGCTCCAACTTTCAGGCGATATCTTAGTGAAACAATCTTAACGAAGACTTATCCATCCATTTGTTAATTTAAACGACTTATAACTTGCTAATCATCACTGTGCCATACATAGGTGAGAGGAATTATTCTCTCCTCCGTTCAAGAATATGAAATAATTAGAGTACTCAAGTTATGACTTATTTACCAATCCCGTATAATTCACTTATCATTGTGAAATTGTGGAGGGGCACTTGAAACTTAATCGCATTATATTTCTTATATGTGACCGCATTGATCTAAACTGTAAAGTTTTCAGACCTGTTTCAGATCTTATGACGGACACCCGTCTATGTTCTGATTTTTTTCTTATGTTTTCGAATGATTACCTTTAATACCTAAGTATTATTACTTGTATCACATATATTCATGTATTTCACTCATGCTCTCTCTCTCTCTCTCTCTCTCTCTCTCTCTCTCTCTCTCTCTCTCTCTCTCTCTCTCTCTCTCGTTACGACCATGTAGTTTAATTACTTGTGTGTTAAAATTTGAATTCTTTTTTATTTCATTATTATAATTTTTATTGTGATGATGATTATGTTCACAGGGTCTGACATTTTGAAAGAAACGTCATGTTTATTTAGAACGTAAATATGACTCGCATGAGCACGATTTTGCATGCCATGGTTTGTCGATTTAAGTAAATAGTCGGCAAAAGTGATTGGTTGTGACCAAGGTCATTTCTAATTATACTTGTTGACATTCTGTACTGCGATGGTGAGATTTCGAAATCACCACGCGTTCTTCGTGCGTGTACATGAAATGACGTTTTCGTTCAGTTTAAATACTCAGGTATCTGTGAAATAGTCAGTCAGAGTCATATTTTAACACCTTGTAGAGTCGTTCATATACCTTGAGAAGAAGGTATTCTTTTTCTGGTGCAGGAAAGAGTTGTTCATTTGTACGTCTGTAGAGCGAGATGTATGTTGTTATAGATGACAGCTGTAGTTCATCTACTTTTTAAACAATAATTGTTTTCCCTAGAAAACTACACAACTATCTTTGGACAAAGACATTTGGTGAAATTGATTCTAAATTGGAACAGAACAGTACAAATTGTGATTCAAAGTGAAAATTCTGGACATTTGTGTAAAAACTTCGTTTGACGTCATCACCCACCATCTTAGAACGGAATTGAGATTCAGACTAGCTTTAATCAGAACTGTTTATTTACAGGACTTATATGTTTTCACAATTCTAGGAAAATGTTTGGATTTTCTTTGCAAATCGTAAGTCCTATTTCATATTTTCACCTTTTCGCCGTGTTTTCTAGGGAAATAAATTATTTTTGTTAAAACTTACAAAGCTTGTTGTCTTCGCTCTTTTCTTTATGTTACTTTAAACGAGCCGATACGTAACACACACACACACACACACACACACACACACTCTCTCTCTCTCTCTCTCTCTCTCTCTCTCTCTCTCTCTCTCTCATGTAGGAGAGGGCTGTGTCTAAGTTTGATAACTATTTGCCGAACCAAATGGCTTCTTTAATGCAATATAATGGGACTATATTTAACGCATTCATCTATACTTCATTGTACAGCACCAATATGATGATCGAGATCTTGATCTGTATATTCTTTGCTATCTTCGCGTTTCTTTTCCATTCCATCAAATAGTTCATTTTTAAGAGTTATTACATTCTAATATTTAAGACTTTTCATTTATCGCCTAGGTCAAGTATTGATAAAAGCGTAGGTCGTCCTCATAGATCTAATCATCACTATTCTACCACTGATTTTTGCTTTTGTTTCATCTCTCTTTTTGATTATATCTGTTAAGTACTTCTTTGTTTGGCAAATGCAACAAAATATTATTGTTAGCAGTTTTCTTTAAAATGTACTACAGTGCATTTAAAGCATTTACTAAAGTTTCTAATTGTTTGTTGTATTTCATTATAAATTCTTTCTTGATCTGCTACCAGAAATATATACCCTGAAGATATATTATTTTCTCTCCTTCATCTTTGATGCTGACGTTCAATCTGTTTGTATCATGTCCTTCTAATTAGTGTTATAGCGAAGTAGTAATTAACCAGTGTCTATTTTAACAGATAATAATATTACATGTTTTAATATTGCACTAAGAGGTCTCTAGCCAAGGTTTATTGATTTGCAAACACAATGCATTAATGCAAATATAGTGATGAGGGCTAGAACGTGATCTGTAGTACACTAGTTCCACTCTTGAACCCCCCAAAAAACTTCCCCAAAAAACCCCAAAAGACAACAATATAAAAACATTCATGGTATCATTGTGTTATCACATTGAATCGTTGGATGTCATATGAAAATCATGTGTCATATGAAATGTCATATTGTGGTATATAAGGAGACAGCTCTGACAAATAGTAAATTGTAGAACGGTTAACCATGTGTTACATTATTCATGGATAATTAGAGACCTGTATTACCGACATATATAACTCAACTTTTCTTTGGAAGAGGTGAGACTGTTTGTGACATACAAGTGTTGTAACTGATATTGATTGCAAAATTACCCGGTACATGAAAGACCCTTCAAACCCAATGTCCAGCTGATATCCATGTGAGGAGGTTTCTACGTCATAGTTTCGTACGAAATTATATTATTTTGTCCTGAGAAATAGCAAGTTTTGCTATTATTAGTGCAGTTATTAGCTACATGGAAATATGCCTGTTTGGACGGAAAATGATCCACTCTGACTAGTAAGTGCAGGAATTTTCATTTCTGAGTGCATGTTCATGTTTGATTCAACTAGGGCTGAAGGGGAATGTTGATTTTATTTACTCTAAAGTAAAGAAATCAGGTCTGACCATGGGTGTCGCATGTAGGGGCGGGGGAGGAGGGCAAGTGCCCTCCCCCTCCCTCGTTCAACTCTAGCATATTTTGACCTACATCCGTAAAACATAATGGCTGACCACTACATGTCACCCCCCACCCCAACCCCTACGTGAAAATAATTTTGCGGGTGCTCCTGGGTTTGACATAGCACGTTTCTAAGTTTGCTGTAGTTGTTGAGAAAGTTGAGAATTTTGTGACCAGTGATGTGTGTAGCGTGTGTGTCTGTAACATTGTCTTCTGTTAGTTTATGACATAAGATTTAGTTAAAGTATCGATATTTGTTTTTATTTTTATTTTTTTATTTTAAACATCCCTGTCAGGCACAGTAGAAGACAACAAAGGTTGCCTCCTTTGATAATTCAGTTTCTTATCGCCTGGACGTGTCAGAAACAACCGGGCTGAGACAGCGGGACCGAGATATAAAGGAAGAAAGAAAAAAGCTAGAAAATCATCTAGATTTCTCTACCTCGCAGGTGAGAAAAACAACATTATATGCAGATAGCAAACATAACCTAGCTCTCAAATTGTATTTCCTAGCTTGAATATGTTTGATACATCAGGTCTTAGTCCTGACATACTATGATTACGAGCTAACTTTGAGATAATTTACATTCTCAGACGTAAAGTATAATAATGTTAAATCAGTTTCTGATCGATGCTTTACATTTTATTTCTGTCGGTTTGTTTTGCTGTTTTTGTCGGTATTGCTGTTGTTGTTATCAGGTTTACCGTTGAGGAGACCTTCCTGTTCTTGTATCCAGTATTTCCGCAAAGGACATACAGTTCAATCCTTTCTGAGTTAACATGGTGCGGGTCAATTTGTTCTTGAAGTTTCTGTTAAAATTGACCTTAGTAAGTGTTGATTATCGGCAACCAGATAGCAAAAGATAACAATGTTCAGTGGCGTATTAAGGTGAAACGCTTTGAGCCGCATGGGACCAACGTTTTCTGTATATTCCATCGCTGGGATCAAGATTACTTGATTGTACTTTGAATAGAAAACAGTCTTATATAACCGCATTGTATGTAGGACGCTGCAAATTAGAACAGATCAACATGCATCTCGATGTATCTTTTTCCAAATACTTGGAGGATATTTTAAAATTTATTTGAAAACCTCCTATTTCTCAGTCTTGAAGGTTTCTTTTTATATGGTTTGGAAGTCAACTTGATTGAAAATTTACTCTGAATTTCTCTGAATATAGTAAAATGCTTATTAAATAAGAATGCGAAACTCTCCTGTTTAATAACAATCCCAAACCATAGTAAGCTGTTTTGCATGAAGAAAAGATTTCAGTGTTATGTACTGGGAAATATGATTACTTAAAAGATAATATAACATATATCATTCATATCTGCTTGACAATAGCTATTCTCGTCGTCAGTCATCCATATAAGCTTGACAATGACTATGCTCGTCATCACTCATCCATATCTGTTTGACAATGGCTATGTTCGTCGTTAGTCATCTATATTTGTTTGACAATGGCTATGCTCGTCGTCAGTCATCCATGTATGTTTGACAATGCCTATGCTCTTCGTCAGTCATTCATATCTGCTTGACAATGGCTATGCTCGTCGTCAGTCATCCATGTCTGCTTGACAATGGTTGTGCTCGTCATCAGAGTCATCCATATATGCTTGACAATTGCTCAGCTCGTCAACAGGCATCCATATTTATTTGACAGTGGCTAAGCTCGTCATCAGAGTCATCCATGCTTGTTTGAAAAGGGCTGTATTCGTCATCAGATGAGGTATGAAGTAGATATTTTAATTCCTTTCTCTTCATCATCAGCTTTCCTCGGTGTTACTTGCGGGATCAGGGAAAACCTTCTGCAGGATGATTATATTATCAAAAGTCTTGGCGTGTGAGCTTTCTTTTCTCAAATGATAACGTCTGTTAGTATTCCCCAATATTGTTTGTTTTAGAAGATTTTATGATGAAGTAAATCTCTTAAGATCAATAAAACCATACATTTCGTTTTCTTCTCAGTTTCCATTGCATACCTGTATATATGATTATGTTAACGTTGGAAATGCTAATTTAAAAAAATATCAGAAGGAATCAAATTTATGAGTAAGTAGGTGCTATTTTGCTACTCTTATATAACTTCTCACTTTTTGGATTAATTGCATTTACGTGGATCACAATTATTTGCGTAGGACGTTGTAATAGATTATAAATCTGTCTCCCGCACCACCTTCACTGCGAACAACAATGTCACACTGTAATTAATTCTTCATAAATATCGTAACAAATATGAAATATTTACCGGCTGAACTGAACGCGTGTTCCTTTGGGCGTTCCCTGCTACTTATGACTACATGAAGACTGCTTTAAAACCGATACAATATAAAGAATTACGGTAACCTTGCAGGCAAGGAATTATATATATATATATATATATATATATATATATATATATATATATATATATATATATATATATATATATATATATATATACCACCATAAACCTAAGTAAATCATTATACCGATAGATTGACATTTCGAATGTATTTCATCTCAGAGTTATCTCCAACAATTTATAAAGTTTGTAAGAAAATGGTAATCGTCTAAAAAGTATTCAAATTTTTTTGGTGGGACTACATGGCTTTTTAAAACCACCCTGATTGAAATATCCAATGAAATATTTAAGTTTTCTTTTCTCCAGACCACACCATAATATAATACGCCTAGTGGAAAATTTGGAAAAGAAAGCAGAAACAAGAAAGAAGAAAATGCATAACAGAAATAAAAAAGTAAATAATTTGAAAATAATATAACAGGTTTTATTTAGCATGCTCTGTAAATTAAAAAAAAAAAAAAGGGTCAACGTACAATGCACAAGAAATGGACAGCAACATTCTAATTACATGCTGTATTTAGCACGAAGATACATGAGGCGTAAGCTCTTGTTGACAAAGTTAAAATAATACATGTCAGAATATGTTTGGAGGCTGCAGTAGCTAAATATTGTAAAGCATCGACATTTTCTAAATCACTGAAGGATATGAGGAGGTTTATTTTATCTTGGTTTTGGATAAGTGACCAATAATAATAAAACCACGCTGAACATGGTGTATGTTCGAATAAAATCTATAATCGAATAAAGGAAGTTACAGTAATCGAAGTTGCACTGTAGTAGTAAAGGTCAAGTCATGATTCATGAATGAAATATTAAGCAGGAGATTTGCAACATGTTTATCCAAGTTTAAATGTTCCCATAGCAAAAATCGTGAATAATAACATGATGCTGTGTCAGTAATATTTTTTTCCTGAAATTTTTGCAAAAGGCAAACGAATATTTGTTTATTGGTACAATATATTTTTTTTAAAACCTTCACCTGCTCCGTCTTAGTTAATCTTTTCATTTTATAAAGGATGTATGCAAATATTCTGATGAGATTATTCGTATACATAAATTAAAATTATTTTAAAAATTACATCAGAATATATATTGTATTAATACATGTATGTACAAAACAAGGATTTTCCATGCGTACGGTGTAGGTGCCAATGGGACTACTTAGTCTATCACAGATCGAATCACTTCATTGTGGAAGTGCATCGGAATCAGGGGAACCGGGATAGATAAGGCAGACACAAATTATTTGCAAATTGTGAATTTACATGTTGATGGCCGCCCTATGTTCGTTGTATCTTATGTACAATGTTCTCCTCTCTCTAGACGAGTAACCCAACCCCACATGAAGAAATGTCCTGGCGTCCCTTTTGAGTAACATCATAGGTGGAAACCTAAGTTCCAAAGACTGACGTTCGAGTTGCATTCACCTCTGTACCATTTTGGTCATCAATCAGTGGGATGCTCCAGAAACACAAAGGACTGCCAGTTTTTGATTCCCAGCGTCTGTCGTACAGCAGCTCGTTTTAACTGTAAACATGTAGAATTTTCTTACATTATAAGAGCTGTACCTTCACTCTTTAATTTTTTTGTAATATATATCGGATTGTACATTTTAAAAGTATCACACATTTTTTAAGACAGCTGTATTTAATTGTGTGTTTCGATTCTCGTAGGCTATTAATTGGCACTAAAACACCCCAAAACAAATAAAAAGCACCCCACCCCTAAAACAAATAAAACAAAACAAATACAATAAAAGATTTAGGTATGAGGGGATCTGTTATTGCTACAAATACAGTCTTCTATGAACTCTATCGGGCAAGTATTATTTTAACTATGGGGTCATAAAATGCACAAGGGAAAATATTAAGAGTACTCACTTATTCAGCTGGACAGTAAATAACTTATACAAAATGAGGGGAGAACAACGATTTTATATGTAAAATAACTAATACTATGTCTCTTATTTGTGAGCTTACTTCAAACATTTATGACACTCAAAGTTTTAACTCTATGTAATAGTGATGAATATATATATATATATATATATATATATATATATATATATATATATATATATAAGGTTATATAGAGAGAGAGAGAGAGAGAGAGAGAGAGAGAGAGAGAGAGAGAGAGAGAGAGAGAACTCACCAGCCTACTTTACTACCACAAGGTCCACACGAGTCTTCTGATAGTATACATGCCCCATTCTGGGGTTCAAATACCTCTCCCACCACACACTGGGCTGAGAACACGAATTTCCCTTTACGGCACATGAAGTAGCGGTGACACGTGTCACTGTCATCGGGATAAAGCCCATCCACTCGGCCAGCGCAATCTGGCATGAGACCGCCATATTGTCGCGGAACTCTTTCTAGAGGGACGCATTGGCGCATCTCTGGAGAGAAAATTAGTGGTCTACTCTGGGGGTCAGATGGGCACCTGCCCTGGTGAATTAAACGCTCCTTGTAGCAAACAGCGAAGAATGGGGTCCACAATTTCTGCTTGTGAACATTAAGCCCGTCAGGAAGACCTTCACAGCTCGGGAAACTAAGTGAACATGGTATGCAGTGGGACGTTCCGCATTGGTTTTGACGGTAATCACCTGATAAATGCAAGCAAGGATAAATGTTTCTGACAACTCTCAATTAAAACATGCTTCCATATTTTAATGAATCATTTTTGAATACGTATAAATAATTATTGTATTTAGGTTGCAGTGATGCTTCTTAGACATTAAAACTATCTATAAGTTAATTTCATTGCAGACACAAAATACGTGGTTATCAACTTTTAAACTTGTGTTTTACTACTACTACTACTACTACTACTACTACTACTATTATTAATACTACTACTACGCTTGTTATCAACTACGCTTGTTATCACCATTACAGTAGCTTCTTCTAAATATTGCATTCTTTTTTCAATTCATATTATTAAATTATAATTAACGTTTCCCTTAGCTTATCATTACGCATAATTCATCAAGGATTTTGAAATGATGTGGTTTCATTAAAGGGTCTTTATGTTAACTTTTATGAGCATTAACAGTACCTTAAAAGTAACCTGCAATAATTTAATCAGACATTGGATCGAAAAATTGCATCCATCCATAGGATTGCACTTACATGCAGACTTTCGAACTGTTCTTGCCCCGCACTGGACTCTCAGGAAGTGCTCACAGCGGTGGGTGGTTGTGGAGAAGAGAAGCGGATAAGGACACTCTTGTAGATGTTGTTCAAAAAATCTGGGTACTTCGTTATACCACATACTGCAGTTATAGTACAGTTGGCACTCAGTGGGGTGTGGAATGATGTCAGCACCTGCCTTACAGAGTTCTTGTATTTTGTCAGGTTGTTCTAAAATTTAAAAAATATTAGCTATTTTAGGGATATATAATTCACTGTGACTGATTTGGTGATATCATATTTTAAAAAATCTGTTTATGAGATTATACATTTTCGTAAGATCTTAAGGCGAGAACATTCTATTATTTAAAATAATACGTGGTAAGATTTAGAGAAAGTTACATCTGAATACTTTGGATGCCCTTCCCAGGATGCTATTCTATTTCGATCTAAAATAGATTTCCGGCAAAAGGAAGACCAGTCAAGACCACAAAGAATTACGGTAACCTTGCAGGCAAGCCTAGTTAAGACAAGAAAATATATTACCGGAGTTAAAATGATATTCCTTAGTCATTGTGTGATCTGGTCGTGTTAATGACAAGAAAAAGCATGGTGGATGCAAGAATCGGAGACATGACTGTTTCCGCTTCAAATTTGTAGGAAAAAGCAATATACGGATTTCTGCAAGCGTGTGTGTGTCTGTGTATATGTGTAGGCGCATCCTATGACCCTAAGTATATTAGTTTATTATATATTTGTTCCATTTGATTTATCTATGGCAATAATTGTATATATGTATATATGTGGCACTGATTTGGCCTTGAGGATTGCTTGAAGCTCTTGACGTTGATGTTGACTCAGACAATCTTGTACAAAAGTGTATTTGTTCAACCCATTGTGGAAAATCAATTATGGCAATAAATTGTTTGGTTTTCTTAGGTAATATTAACAATTACATTAGAGTTAATCTAAAGCTGTCGGGTACTTGTTACAGGACAAGACAGAACAAAATATTTCTTTTTAATTAATCAATAATTAGTTTAGTTATACATTACTTAGTCAGTTAATCCCCGAGAAATAAACCGTTTGCCCGAGATCTCAGAAGTGATCTTTACGGACAGGTGTTATTCTGTTTTCCTTTTAGTGTAAAGCCAAAAATTTGTGCGATGACGATATAATATTTGTATCATTACAAAAGTCTTAAAATTTAGGACATAAATGTTATGCTACTTACTCTTGTTTTGATTCATCTTTTGCTCAGATTTCTTGCAATCGTCGTAAGGACTTCCTATGGGTACACATGAATGGCCGGATATACTAAAGACGGAACCTGCTGGGCAGTCGGGCATCTCAACGGTGTGACCCCAATTACAGAGGTAGAATCCTGTACAGTCATCCTTGGGGATCAGCTTGAATTCCCCTTGGTTACAGACCTTCTGCGTTGATGATAGAGAGAAAACAACAGCAAAAACTGAACAAATGATGCAATATTTCATTTTAATAATATTTGCACGACGGCCAGTTGCTTATTTCTAGAGCAAGTTCTTAAAATCGGCAAGACTCGACTTCAAGCGAGTATGTTTCTCTAGATCGCCACGAATAATTTCTTCACTTGCAATGCTAGAGATGCTCTTGAACGGATACGATACGTTTTTGAATTTCAGTGGCGTATAATGGTGTATTTATAGCAGAGCTGGAAACTATTTATATCAGTTCTTTATGAAGGGTGTAGGTCTCATTAATAAATTGAGATAGGTTGTTGACATCTTCCGGTGAATTTTTGATGTAATTGATTATCATTTGTGGTTAATACATTTTAACGCGCGTACTCTCACGACAGTTTATGCAGATCATTGACATGGATATACGCCCATTTAGCGATACAACTGTTTTAACCGTCTGATGTTTATTCTACTCACTTTATGAATGGTTTAGATCGAGCATGATCGACCATGAATGGCAAGAGAGACCGTCCCAGATCCTTTTTCACAAAGTATTTTATGCGTCAACTTGAAACAAGTGAGCACAGTATACCGATGTTTAATGAATCATGAATGGTTGCTATTAGAATGCGCCATTCTGTCGAGTAGGTTGTTTTCGTTTATTTTCTACGCTTTAGTCTTCTTTCATAAAACACAATTCAAGATAATTATAAAATACAAAATATTAATATAGCTGACAGCACGTTTCAAACATTGTCTTAGAAAAAAATCTAAATCAGGTATTACATGCAAGCAGGTTATTTCATATGCCTCTGTCCCTAATCGTGACAAGTAGAGAAAATATTATACGTTGTCTCAGAAAGTTAGTAAATGAGGGAAAATTAAGGTAAACATTGTATGCTAAGGTAGTTTGCTACACCTATAAGCATATATGTAGGTCTATACTTTCTATGTCGCGCACATTGAATTATTACTTTTCCAGATTATAACGAAAAAAAACCCCCAACAATACAGTTCATGAATTTTAAACACATTTCTGTTCCAAAGGTTCAAAATTGTGCGTTTAAAAATGAATATAATTTCCTACACCAAACAAGAAACTGAAATTTTGCAACAGATGCTGACTATGAAAATTTTAAGCTTAAATGCGCCGTAAGTTTCGTTCTTACTTACGTCAATTTTCACGATGTACGAGTGAAAAAAACTGAAATTTGTTTCAAACGAGTTGCAACTAGTAGCCTGTGAAACTTCGAGTGACCAAAGACTTTGCGCCATGTTGGCCGCTTCAGTGTTAGGACGACATCAACAATATGAACAATTACTCGGCTATATAACAATTTTAGTCAACAGGAATTGGTTTACTTTGCAATGCATCAAATATAGATACTTTGTGAATGATATTACTTTAAGAAGTTTTAGAAAATATTATTTTCCAAAAAATTGTATTAAATATCATTGTGTACAAGGTTGAGAGAGAGAGAGAGAGAGAGAGAGAGAGAGAGAGAGAGAGAGAGAGAGAAGCAGTTGGTAAATGCAGTTGTTTGGGTCGTGGTAAAATTACGCTTTACAGTAGATATATGCACCTTCAGAGCAGGTGCTGCATACTAAATGACTCATATATTTTACAGGATTCATAAAGTCTTGAGGGTTGAAAATTGCTCACGCTGCACGACTGGCCGTAGCGAACACAAGTCAGTGCATCATCATCATCATCATCATCTTCTTCTTCTTCTTCTTCTTATTATTATTATTATTATTAATGTAAAGTTGGAAGTTCATTGCTCATAATTATAAATAGCTATAAAAATAAAATGGACCTAAAGAAATTAATAACAGAACTCCATTTCAGATTTCTTGTTTTAAAAATATTGTTAAGTTAATCATGAATGGATCATGAATACATAAATAGTTCCCTTCTGGTCTCATGGACGAAATGCTTCTAGTTTTCTGCGTCACAATGAGATTTTAACAATGAAAATGGTATTAACAACGTAGAATTATATTACCTTACCTGAAGCTTTGACTTATATACTTGGCTGTGGCAGAGGTGTGCACCAAATCCTAATTGTCATTTCTAATTTCATTATTTATCGTAAAGTTAAGTTGGATTATATAATCTTTATATCTCTAATTTTAAATGACATCTCCGAATAGAACGTACATTTAATAAAAGTTTTGAAATAAACAAAATGCACACGTATATGTCAAGAAATGTTTCTGAGTTTAGCTCTACAGTTTTTAAGAAATAATCTATACCTCTCTTCCAGATAAATGTAAGAATCATACTGAATGGCGAACATGACCTTTATTCCATATGAAGCTGAGATATATATACAAGAATCATACTGAATGACCAACATACTGAATGACCAACATGATCTTTATTTCCTAAGCGAATTTTTCAGGTTATTGTGTTGTAAGTAAACAATGCTGATTAGATCATTCTAGAAGGTTATTTTTCATTTGGTAATGTTTTTTTTTTTATTTATTTGTTTTTTTTTAATAGAAAATCCTAATTGTGACTTGAGGTCAAGTAGAGAACTATATAATCTTGTAATTGTGAGAACTTGGTCATTCGTGTTTTAACATCTAGCACCTTCAAGTTGTATTATGTTGTGACCAGTCTGGGCTGAATTTCATTTTCTTCAAATTATTGAATTCAAGTGATTATTTTCTCTGGAAATACAAAAGTGTTCTGATAAAATTCTTGGATAAAGACATTCAATGGAATTTATATTATATTCAAACCTGGAATTATTTTACTGTGATTCAACAAAAGACTGTTGACACATCAACATTCCATAAGCTATAACACACACGTCATCGCCTTCAGTTTTGGATTTCTTTGGGACTTGTACTGAGTTTTATTCAGGACTTTATATTATTAGGACTTGTGTCTGTAATTCTTGGATTATTTGGGATTTAATTAGCAATACAGTAAGTTTTTTTTCCTCATTTTCACTTTGTATTCTAGGGAAATAAATATATTTGTTAAATTTTACAAAGCTTGTTGTCTTTCACTCTTTTCTGTTACTTATTTTAGGAACATAGACTCGTAACAACCTACAGGAATCATACTGAATGACCAACATGACCTTTCTTCCATACGAAGCTGTAATATAGCGTCTTTTTTGGGAAAATGAGCAAAATTTAAATTTCGGGTCAAATAGCTATAGAAAGAACGGCGTTAGAGAAAAGCTTTTGCCAAATCGTTTCATTTTCCATCTATCATCTATTAGCATAAAGAATATTTCATTTTTCCCCAAATCGATAAATAAAAATACGTATACTGTATTAAACGACATGATCAATCATTATTCCGATAGTGTACCCATAATTAAAGGAAATCTGCTAGATAGTTTTGCAGCCGCATATACGTAAACGCAGTTAATACTCAGCAGTTTCCGGAAAACTTTTAACACTTTGTGCATTTGGAGTCACCCCGTTCCAATATGTATGTTAAAAAATTGCTTCACATAATTCATATTTTAAAATCTCAATTAAATGACATTTTACTCTCTTTCTATCTGTTTTCGTCCTCCTCTTCCCCTAAAATGTTGCTTTTCGAGGCTTCATCATGTTTCTTCATGTATGTATTTATGTATATAATTTAATGGAACAAAGAAGATTCAGACATATTTGAGAAGGGGTGTAATTGCATATTCACAAGACCTGCTGTAATATATTCCTTCAAGAGTTAAACTTACCGAAAGAGAAAGACGAGCATGTTGTGATGTAAACTGCAATATTGCCTTTCAAGCATAGGAAATTTGCTATGATCAGGTTACTTGACTCGTCACCCAACGCTTCGCTACTTAGTTACGTCCCCTTTTCCTCCTCAGCAACAAATTTCGCACTTGTTTTGTGTTCCGATACGGCAAATTATTTTATCAACCAGTGTTATTAACTTCAACAAGTTTGGCCATCTTAAATCTGAGGTTATCTCAGATGGCAGCTAGTTTTGTAGCCAGCTAATGAATTCTACTCGGGTTGTAGTCTCTTTTGGCTAAACTCTCGCGTCACTCTGAGAGATCTAAACCAAGCGTCTGGTAAATATCTGTACAATTAATTGCTACCTTTACCTATCTTGTTGATGTCGGAAACCTACATCATCTATATCTTAATGTCCATTAGAACTATATGTGCTTAATAAATTAATATAAACACATTATTAATGACGCTTATACGTGGAAGAATATGTCGGTGAAAACGAGGGCAGCGACTGCCTCATTTATGTTGTTGGTTACCGTCATAGTCTGAAGATTCTCGATATTTTTTGAGAATCTAAAACCTGTATTGCCTACACATAGTTTATGTGGTCCGTCCGAAGCATTAAATAAATTATAAAAAATTGTGCATTTATATGACCTAAGTCTTTATTAAGACCGTTGACCAACCCGTCAACCAATCAGCGTCTTGTTCAAATTTGTTATAAGACTCGTTCTGAGCATTACAATCATTTGGGCCTCTAAGGGACCATTGTATGGCGCAGATCTCATCGAACCATGTTAGAAGTTTGGTTGAACGAGGATTTTACATGTTGAGGTGAACTTACGAATGGGGACGGGGTGAAAAGTGAGTTCCGGAATGATAACAAGTGAAAGGAAGAAATTTTTGAAGAAAACGTTTGCATGATAAACATTTATTTGACTTATTTCACCCATTTATTTGGGCCCACCAACTCTCGAATAGTGAGCGAAAATCAGTACAACTCTTAAAACTTCAATCCTATTACAGATGAAGTCAAGGAAATGACTATAAGAAAGGTTTATTTGTAATAGTAAAGTACAAAAGTGGATCATAAACAGGCCAATCATCCGCAAAATTAACTTTAAGAATTACCAAGCAAGTACCCAAACAGAGTTAATTTGGCCCTGTGACCTTGAAATTTTTCTCAGACCCTGTTGGTAGAAGGTTTTTCTGCTAAAAATTGATGTTACACAAGGCTTGCCACAGGTGTACATGCATTTTTATGACGCCTTATCTAATAATGATGGAGATAATGTGGGATAACTAATCAATACCTCTATTTTAAGTACCTGAGACATATCTTTTTTTTCTTTCAATCAAACAGTGTACATTATGGTGTATATATCATGAATATCAACTGGGAAATAAAGAAAATAAAATGGTTTTTATAACCTTATTGTTTTACTGTTTATAAGCCTGATTTTGACCGTCTTACTTACTATTTACTATTAATATAGCACTTTTATAAACCAATAGCAAACATATTTGCTCCAAATTTGTTCGGAGACGAAGATAACGATTAGGTTTTATTTCCGGTCATTTATTTGTCATTCATAGATAAATGCGTAATCACACGAACGTGGCCAAAAATTTTAAGTATTTCATAAATTCTGATCAAAATTAAAATATAATTGCACCTTTTTCTTATAGTATGAACTATTAGGCCTAAAATGTTTGCCTAGCATAATACTTTACTCACTAGAACTAAAGATTTGTTAGGTCTCACTAGGTACAAAACAAGTGCATAAAGCATGTCATGGGGCGGTGGTTGTGAACATGACGTCATCAAAGACAGTAGAAACCGCGTGACCTTTTGTTTAAAGAATACATGACATCGTTACCACAGGATGCTATTGCAGTGTATTCTAGCTGTATGAAATAACCAATTTCCAGTGAAATGACAATACCTAAAACTTGAACGAGAGATCCAATGATAAGAAAAAAGAATGAAAAAGCACACAATTCCAGAAAATATTTCGGGGGGGGGGGGAGGGGCGATAGAGATAATGACCTAAATGTTTTGGGTTTTAAACTTTAATGGCATTTTGGTGACATATATGCATGCAGTGTGGTTTCCTCTAAAGTTGTCGAATTCTGCAATTCTTACTTGCCTACCCGAAACGTGTTGTGCATAAGGAAAGATTTATTTAAACAATCCAACTAGTTTCCAATAAATATATGCCCTTCCTTATTGTTCTGAATATATGTGCAATGCCACGTACGTCTTTGTTTAAGTTTTAAATATGTCATCGTAAATTTTATAACGAAATGTGCCACATGTAATGATATACTGAAATATGCCATCTGTAATCATATACTGAAATAGGTCATCTTTAATCTCGTTAGACGTTGACTTTGAAACCACAATCCATGGCTAGTCAAACTTATGCCATTGAAGTTGAATGAGACTGCGATACTTTAACTTTTATGTGATTGTAAGCAGCCTACGTGCAACTAAATATAGCACAGTCTCCACCGACGACTCGTCAGCTGTTCTAAATGTGAAACACGGAAATAAGGAGCAAACGAGTTCTTTGTCTTTTTGTCGACATTTGGAGGAATAGTCCAGTCTGCAATACCTCTCATTTGTTGCAACTGTTTGAATAATGAATTACGGCAATAAGTTGTCTTTAGCGACCGCCAAAGCCCCTTTACCTTCATTCTGCTACTGTTATCATCTTCTTCTCTTTATCTGTGTTATTACTGTAGTTCATAAATGGCTTATCACAATAAAGTTTCATTCAGCAAGACGGTGTCCTGAAAGTCTTTGACAAGTAAGAAAAATTGCAAAAGAAAAAAAAATAACGATAGAAGGAGCATTTGTTTCCTTTTATTACAAATGAAGAAAAAAATCGCCTAACTAGTATATTAGTTTTAATGATATTTCACGAATCATAACAAAGATGACAACGTTGGTGTGTCTTTGGAGAGAAAAGAAACAAAAAGAAAGACAAAATATATCGCTGGATATAAAAGTTGCATTTGAAATAATTGAATAATGTAAATAACTTCGAAACGTTTCCTTCAGTACTGGTATCTCAAAAGCTGCTAAAGTATTGCTATTATTATTAATTTACTTTCATGTCCTAGCTTATGGCTGATACACTTAACACTAGCATCAGAATTTGGCAGCTGTGTTTCGATCTTTTTCATCAGATGTTTGCTACATAACATCAGCTCTCCATTGTAAAATTAAAGTTTTTCCAATTACCACCAGTCTGAATATCGTATTGCCAAATGTAGCTGATACGTTAGAGTGGCATTCAATTCTTGGTACACATTTAATTATCGATGTCCTTGCTAATAAATATTTTCCTTTTGTTGTTTATTACTAAACATGTTGAAATCTCAGAGGATCTAGTACATTCAGGCAAACTATATCGTAGATCTACAGAATCCATTGGTTCCGAGATCCAGCGAAATAGCAAACCCAACTGAAGACATACTTGAAAGCTCAACAGATTTATTTATTTCCATAATTTCATGTATTTATATTTAAGTGATGCCGATCTGAGACTTCTTGCATGTTATCCATGTATTGTCTCGATAAATATATAGTATTGCTTATATCTGGCCATCGACGCCTGAGACTTACACACATACAGGTGCCTATATGTATGTATGTATGTATGTATGTATGTATGTATGTATGTATGTATGTATATTTGCAGTTTAGTAATATACAACAGGATAGTTTGTTACTACTGAATTTATATTCATAATTTTTGACACTGATACAAAATGCACATTCTCAATGCGCATTGGACATACCATCTAACTGTATTTTAAAAAAGGACACAAGAATTACACTGATGACACATAGCGCTAGTCTTAATAAAAACGATTCTACCAGTTGGAAGTAATACTCGAATTTCTCAGGTTCAATCAATTCATTAGTTTTTCTTCTCCCTTATAAAGGTTCGTAAAAAGGAAAGTGTACCATGGTCGTCTCAACTTTCCACTTCTCATTTTAACTAAATAAGAGAATGTCCTATTTCATAACTGCAAAGGCATTTCTTTATTGTTTTTCTCAGTCCAGTAAATTTTGAGGAAACTGCTGAAGAAGGTTTGACACAAAGAGGCGTTAAAACAGAAACATTTAATAAAAATTAATGAATTGTTCAACTGTTACGGGGACCTATTTAAAAATTCACGTGTTCATTGTACCCGGGTTACTTACGATAGTTTAGGGCTCCACTCAGTTATGTTAAGTTTTCTCCTATGGTGCTTAATGAAGACGCTAAACGATACTAATGTTGTTATTACGATGATCTCATCTGTGCAAAAATGCCCTGGGTACACGAGTAACAAGTGTAAATTTAAAAAGAATTGTCACTACTAATTCGTGTCCATTTTCAATGTCCAAGAAATGTCCTATAACTTAATAATGTACACAGTGATATATAACTGTATTAAGTTTGTTCCAAAGAAAAGAGTTAAATATCATAATGTTATGTATTTAATACCATCAGTATTACAGTATGATGTTGATACATGTTTGGATGAATCAATCAGGGTTCCGTGTTCAACCTCTGAAAGTTAAAATCTATTCCCGAAGACAACCTTTTAGTGCAAAGGTAAAATTATCATAAAGGCAACAATAAGCAATGTTTGCACTAGCAAAGAAAACTGAAGTAGAAAAGCTCAAATGGTAATGTAAGTTTCTCGAGAAATTCAATAATTGAAAAGAATGAAGCAGTGGAAAAACGAACTAAATGTTTTAAAATGAACAAACGAAATAGAGTCGCCAATGCAGTCATCAGCAGGACATTGTAAACACGATTTAAAAATAAATTTTGAATTTGTTCTCTCTTTAGCAAAAATAATGTTTTTGGAAGGAATCATTTTTGCATAAGAGGCTCGCTAATAAATAATTAGATAGTGGATGTATTTATATTAAATCTTTAGATGCTGCCTTATTAAGCAACCAGTTTAAACTACAGCAATCAAGAGACAGAGAAACTGCAATACAAAGATGAAACAGTGTGAATCTACGAGCTATCTCAGTAAAGGCATATATACAGTTTTGAATCTATCAAAATGCTTTTTTTACGAAGCAGAAAGATTATTTGTAACTTTACGGTTAAAGAAAGGAACATTAAACTACACAGTTGGAGGATATCGTGTCATTTTACTCATTCGTTCTCTGAAGTTTAAATGACAAAATTTTTAATTTAAAAGCATTTGGAGAGGTTTGTAAATGGTATGGTCTCAGATTTAAAATACTTAACAAGATTGTGGCAAATGCTCGAGTGACAAAATAGCAGTGAAATTTTGTATAATTACGTGGTAAATGTGGAAATAATATCCACAACAATATATAACATGTGCGAAAAAATGTTACAAAAAAAGGTCAAGATACTTTAGGAAAAACTATCGTTTCATTAGCTTACAATTTCAACATAAACACAGGAAATGAAAAGTACATCTTTTATTTCATTACGGATTCTGACATAAAGAACAAATGATTAATATTAAAGCTGATTGCAAGTATTATATGCCTAAAGATTATCACTATTTCCTTAATTTTAAAGATTTATTTGAAGATTTACTAACTGTATAACAAACAGAAAAGACAATGGAAGGCACATCTTCAGGATATCTTGTCGAATGTGTACGAACTATAACATTGTTTTGATAAAACGAGAGTGCAAAGTTAAACAGCAGTCTTCACAATTTCCCTTCGACAACATCAATGCGATTTCAGTGATAGTAACCATGACAGTGACGGTGATTATGACTAAATAACGACTGAATATGACTTGATATCCTCCCTAATGCCCTCACTCACCAAGGGACATGTGGAATCTTGCTAATGCTCGAAAGAGATGGACGATATTAACACACTCAGAGATATAGGTAAAAACATCTCTCTAGGTAAAATCCATCCGGTCTCATTCTTTCTCAGTTCCCTTTCGCTTCTTTAACCGTTTACACAATGAGTGGAACGTTTTATGTCGTAACTCGTAATATATTGTATTTTCTCCCGTGTTTTACTGATGAAAGAATTCAAGTCTTGTGCAGCTTTAATTCCATAGGATGAGAGAATCGTAAGTGCGATATACTTTTAATACATAATTTATATCGCTTTGTACAATCATCAGACGTCAGTGTTTATGTCATCCTTTGTTGTGTGCAGTTATGTCATCGATTTATGTGTACTTTAGTCAAATTAGTAAACCAGTCCCTTTCTTCTTCTCTTGATATATTATTATCTGTAACATTTTCAAGGTTTACCGACTTTCTGCCCAGAAGCTGTTGTTCTATACTCCTATGATTAACGCAAACACAACGGGACCCTGCTTACTGTGTTATATTTATTTACCTGTACAATCATAGCAGACGACATTTAATTAGCTACGTTATAAGCCGACTGTT
The DNA here is from genome assembly GCA_016617855.1 of Megalonaias nervosa. Lineage (NCBI taxonomy): Eukaryota > Metazoa > Mollusca > Bivalvia > Unionida > Unionidae > Megalonaias > Megalonaias nervosa. Next base: position 33,422 of record JAECUM010007670.1, on the reverse strand, counting down.
TCAGTAATGTTTCAGACATGATTTTTAGGGTTGTAATGTCACGAGATGATGATATCAAGCAAACATGAATGGTCTAGTCCAAGTTTTAATTTTAAAAATTTTAAAGTATCTACGGCTAGTTAATTTAGTAATGTGTAAGTCCATCCAATAAGCGAAGTAAAACTCACAAAATACTATAATTTATTTCCACACATGAGATCTCCTTAATTCCTATTTAATGATAGCCAGATTTGATATGCAACTATTATCTTGATAAAATCAAGAAAGAACTTTGCTAAATCTAATCAGGGTCCCGGGTGTCCGAGAGGTTTAAAACGCTCGTCTTTAACGATCACTGACATCTTCCCTCTATCCGCATTGGTTCGAGTCTCGGGTTCGGCCAGTGTAGATATGTGAGAAAGCATGGCAGTGACTCCCCATGGGTCGGAGGTTCTTACCTGGTTTTCTCGGGTCCTCCTCGATCTCCTATACTGGTCGTCATGTATCGTGTGCTGAAAAATGGCGTTAAACCGAAAACAACAACAACTTTGCTAAAATATTACAAAGATTACGTGAGTCTTGGAGACTTCCACATAGGTCCTCAAATTTCCCAGCCAGAGTGTATTCATCCATGCGCAGTGTTGATGTAATTGTTATGTGTTTGCATTATGTATGTTGCGTACTCTTTAAGCAGGATGTATTTAGATCTCAGGGCGAAAATCATGCAAATCGTCTGACAGTAATGGCGAGACCGTTCTGAGTAGCCTTTACTTTGACAACCGCTATTCGTATACATCGTCTGTCCACGGATATAGTACATACTCTATAACCTTTCTTTTCACAAAACACTCCCTCGCACACAGAGTAAAAAGCCGAACCCAAGTGTATGGGAAACCATTCAAATTTATCCTTACTTTCTTCTCATAATTTCCAAATTTTGCTTCGAGTTCAGTTGGATCAGTGCACGTGTTTCTGCGTTGTCTTTAAATCTCATTTGAATGAAACAACCGGTGCAACTGTTTGAAACAAATCAGGGCTGCCCAGACAATAAAACCAGCTGAGATTAATAACCGCTAGTTTTTGTCGTGTTGAAAAGATTACTTATAACAAATTTAGAGGCAAAAATTACCACCAATGGAACTTTTTTTCTTACAAGATGGCGACGCCTGATTCAAAGTTAGTTTTTGCCGATAATGTGCTATAAGCGACAACGATGCAGCGTAACAACAACACTTAAGAATTTATTTATCTCGGTTGGACTTTCTATATTTTATCTTAAAAGACGACAACCACTAGTTACGACTGGCTGACAAATAAAAGCCACAGTCAAACGACGGACGTATTTAGCATCGTTGTGACGTAGGACGATGAACTAGTTTTCAGATGTCATGTTTACAATAATAATAAATCGTTCACATTCTTCTTCAGGTATGCCACTGTTTATAAAAAAACATACTCACGCATCCAACCATTTTATTGTTAAGCTGTAATAAATATGAAACCGTTTGTATTTGACATAAATACTTATTCACTCTGACTTGCTAAGTGAATGAATTTGACTGCAGGAAACATCGGTTATCTATTTCTTTCCAGTAAACATCGGTTTTCTTTTTCGTTCCAACGCATTTGTACCTGTCAGTCTGTAAAAAGGCATTATATAAAAGTGATTAATTTTATTATTTGTAACAAAGAAATAAATCAGCATCTTTTTTCAGGAGAAAAAATGTCAGGTTTTGTATTTTATCACCCTGATTTGCTCTCCCAAAGGTTCACATGCGTTTGCCCAATCAGGCATTTTTCAGCAGCATCAACAACTAGTCCGTGGGGAGAGGACTGCAAATGTTCACAGGTTCTCCATTTTGGTTAGTATGGTTTCCTGCTTCCCATGCTCCCTGCGTTGCTCTGCGCTCTACGAAGACATTGTATATCGGAGTGCAACGCATGGATCATACGAAGCAGGGAATCAGACTACATCTTGGCATTCCACGCAGTGGTTACACGTACCGAGGTAATTTATACTCGCGCTGTTTCTCGGTATAGCCATCATCGGACAGCGATGCTATTGGGAGATGAAAACCAGTCTGGTGCTTTTATTAGTTTCTAGACAGAAAACTTGATTGCGACCTTCCTCATGAACCTAACAACTTCCAACATATTTGAAGCGCTCTTTGTTGCAGATGACAGTAGTTAAATGAGGGAAGTGTTTTCACTCCTGACGATGAAGCATGGATCCGACGTTTGTCAGGATGAGGATGATTCCATCTGGCCTTACCTTGCAGCTTGGGAAAAGTACAGGGCATAGGATGCAGTGTGCACGATACGATGTCATTCTAAAGCACGGAATCTGCCTGTTAATAATAATAATAATAATAATAATAATAATAATAATCATCATCATCATCATCATCATCATCATCATCATTAATAATTACAGTAGTAAATGTCATCAGCATTCACTTTTTTGAAACTTCATCCTTCTCCTGAATATCATCAGCACTACTACCATCTTCATCCTTGTCGCTGACAAAACTATGAACAGCGCATCATCAGTTTGTCGTATTATGGTCTTGATCCTCCTCCTCTTCCTCTTCATTTCCATCGTTATCAGTATAATAATCGTCGTCGTTCATGTTTATGTATTCAACACTACATCAAAACAAACCCATCGTCGTAGCTGTCATCGTCCCCATCAATATTATTGACATTAGCATCGTCATCATCATCATCATCATGCTGAGTATCATCATAATTTATTATTTTCATCAAATCAACCATCATCATCTATTACACAAGGTGTTTCAAAGGAAACTGATATATACAGGTTCCTTCTGCATACAAATAATACTTCTGAATTTCTAATCAAACAAATGCTTGCATTTCTACATTACGAGCAAACCTTCGGAGTCGCATTTAATACTCGAAATGCTTAATAAATTTTACGATGGAGGTCTACTCACATCAACTTTTACGATTGGCAGTTATGATTGGCACATCGACCCGCTCCCATAAATTTGCATTAAGAGACCTTTTATTCAATCACATACATTATTCGGTAAATTAAAGAAAGAAGAAACTTTGTTCAAGAACCCCCAAGGTAAATAAATAAATACACTTGAGACTTAGACTGTTTTAAGGAATTGATTTTAAAACGGGCATCAGCAAGATTTGTTTCAATCAAATAGTCCTTGAAGCATTGTTTTGCAGGCGAAATGAATATAGTGTTGACCTTAACTTGACTTGTGTCAAAACGAAAGGTTTCCGCGTTTGTCGAGAAATAATACTATTTGTAGTGGTTGTTGGATCGGTAGCAAATTTGAAGAAGAAGTCTTTTGTACGAAAACTTTAATAATTTTGCCAGCAAGATATTTGCATTGGAATCTATTGGGAGACGAGCGCATTATATTTGAGATAGACCGTCTGTTACTTAGCTATGCATAGGTGGCAGTCCAGTCTAGACAATATCCGACAAAAACTGAAGCAGTTGTTAGCCTTTATCCTACAATGAATCCGCATTCTTTCGCTTTAATCATATTTTACTGTGAAACCTAAACAAAATTAAGATTGTTTTGCCAAGTAATTTACCGTTCTTTAGCAACTGGTACAAATAACTTAAAACAAAAGACAGGAGAAAAGGGAAGGGACATGAAATTGTACCATGCTTGTAAATATACAAACCACACTGTCTTATTTACTAACACGGTAGAATAAATATAATCCTTAAATTAATTTCCTAGATTGGAAAACAAATATATGAAAGGCATATAGTCAGTCATATAGTCCTAATAACTATAGTAAAACAGTGATATATGTAGATAGATGTGTAGGTCCCTTCCTCTATCAGTCTATTATTCTATTGATCCCTTTTCTTTTTGTCCAAAAGTATATTGAGAGGCCATGAAACTGCAACCCAAGATGAACATGCTGAACTAGGTACCATGCACTTGTTTGTAATTTAGTAGTGTTTAATGTTCGTCAAGAGTTACCATCCATTTTTAGAGACGATGCTTATTCAAACTGGCATTTCCCAATTTCAACATGTTCATGCTTGATTCAACATAGCCACTAGACCACAAAAAGCATACGAAAATATGAGAAAGAAAATGGCGAACATGCATTTCACAATCTTCTAAAACTCTAATTTATTATCATGGTTTGCTTCAAATGGATTCGCAATGCTTCATTCACTATTTTGTTATCTCCTTTTCTTTGCTCCTAATTAATAATTTTATAGAAAATATGATTTCCAGATCTTTTTTACAGTATCGGCAAATTTCATGTGGCATGTGAAGTTATGAAGAGGGAATAGATGTATACTTTGTGAGGCATAGGTAAGAAGCAATATTATAATCAAGTATTCAGGAAGCGTATACATATGTTTGTTTTTGGATAAAATACATGTACATTAAAGAGAAAGATATGGTGAAAGTATCAAAGAAACTTTGTTTTGCGAACAATTAAATAAAAAACCAAAGGAATAAGAAGAAAACTAACCAAACACCTCGAGAAATAAACAGGCGAGGAAAAACGTAACTTTTAGCACGTAAACATGCGCCCTTATTCAGCCTTACAAAATAATATTAGATAAAGTAAATAAGTAAAGTCTGGATCCTTGACTATAACTGATTTTTTTTCTAGCGTAGAGATAAGAACTTCAATCCATTAGCAAAACTAGTTTTTTTCTTTTGTCTAACATCCCATATAATAAGTACAATATTGGATTATAATACAGTTATTGTTATATAAAACTGCGTTATTACATAGCGATTATACTAGGCGACGAACATCAGTCATGAATGATCGACACGCATTATAACGTGTTTATGATTACGTGATTCTCAACATTGCCAGCCAGCGACTGTATTGGTCTGTAGTTCATTAGTATCTATCCGGTGGCCTAAGTGGTTAGAGCTTCCGCTTCGGATGCGGGTTCAAACCCCGGCCAAGTCATGCCAAAGACTTGTATCAATGGTACTAGCAGCTACCTCGCTTGGCACCCATCATTAACACGTTAGTATTAGGACTGGTCATCTTGGTGTCAGGATAATGTAACTCAGTGGGACACGATGATACGTGTCTGCGGCATGATACCGTAGTGCTAGACATCACTATAAATTTGCCACACTGCAGAAATCGTAGCGATATGACCTAAAATTTGTTAAAGCTACCCTGAAAATCCAAATCACACACACACACACACACACACACACACACACACATTAGTATCTGTATATGTTACGATTTGACTGACCTCGGCGCATAAATCATATATGGTTTGCAAGGACAACAGTATCATATAAAATCAAAGTCACCTTGATGAATTCTTAACGTTCCATATCACACTCGCGTCTTCTCCGTTCATCTCACCGTTCACTTGAAAATGTAAATTTATAGCATATTCATTGTTTACAGTAAACACTAGTATGGGGAGATAGTGCGTAAATAAAGTCACGTCACTGACAAGGACTTTCACGCCTGTATTTACATACCTGTAGATTAAGTAAACATTCCATACCAGTGGGGTTTTACCGCAATTTGCTATTGTAATAGTATTCTGTTTTATTTTTGTAGAACGACTGCGCGTTGACTCATCCACTTTCACCATAAAAGTGTTAAATTTGTAAGCGAGGTCAAAAACTTTTGTTTTCAATGCAATCGAGCTTTGTTCAGATTCATGTGGAAAGCAATTGACAGGCCATCTGTTATCGTTTGGAAAGAAAAGGAGGAGACAAGCTGAATTTTGCTAAGGTCTGATCTGACGAAATGCATTAGAAAAGTATAAAATGAAGACAAAGAAAATGTATTCATATAAAGATATAATCGGAATAGGACTATAATTTGGAGAGTACACGATAAAAGAATGCTAACTGGACAATAAATGGAGAAAACCAAGTAACCAGATATGGTGACAGTATCATTTTTTTTTATATCCTTTCCAAAATTCAATGAAAAAATTCAGCGCAACTTAAGCAGTACAACCAATTGAGAAGGTACACAATTAGAGCTTAAATTTTACCTTGTTGACGTTTCCAGTCAGTTCCTCCACTATGCGTTTCAGTAAAAGATATACAAGTATGTTCTTGTAAGTAAACCATCGTGCTTACTTCGTTCGCATTAATTAAAATTATCATTATTAAACAAATACGCTACTAATGATAATTATTAGTGGATACTTCAGACGTGATGCAAAAAATTCAAAAAATGAATACAAATAGGCAAAATAAAGAAAAATTTACCAATGTTAGGCAAAACTAAATTAATAAATAAAAAAAGAAAACAAATTGAAAAAGTGGACGTAAGAAAGCAAAAAGAAAATAAATTGAACTAAGAAAAGTATGAAAAAACGAAGCATTTATAATTAAAAGTTGTTTCCAGTAGTTAACAATTAGAGTTAATTGCAACTTGTGATTAAAATAAGGAAGCTTAAAACATATCATTCTCTTCTCATAATTATCTTTCACTTTGTATCTTTGACTGTTTCGAATATATCTATTGCCAAGAAAGAATATTTAAATCGATTACGCAATGTATTGCAATCACTGTATCCTTTGGTCCATGGCCAGTTGTTATACAAATTGATTTTCGTGGTAATTTATTGAGAAAAATTGACGATATGTATCATTTTTTAAGCTATGAGAATGACGAATTCAGAAAACAATGTTGCCCTTCTTTTCTCATAAATGTCAAGTTCAAAAGTTAAGGCCAGTGGTCAAGCTAAAGACCCAGTGATAGAAGCTCAGTGTCAGAAGCACGTATGCTGGAGAAAGCAAACCAAAACGTTTAAAATATTTGATTATTAAATAAAGAGACCTCGAAAATCTAAGAAAGAACAATTAACAACATCTATTTCCAGTTGTATTCACCTGTCTATGGTGGAACGTATGTTGCTATAGCTTTGTCCATTAGTCCATATGGCAGTTTGAGTTCCAAGGCAGTAACTTAACTTCAACACGTATACGTAGTCTCAAGATGATGCATCGAGTTCGCTGAATGTGACTCTTGCAGATATGACATCAAATAAATTAACATCTTTCTTAATTTGAAGGTCTTAATGTGAAAATGTCAAGATCGTTGGGATCCAAGATTAACCCACCAGCCTCCAAATGATTTTCCAAGATTAACCCACCAGCCTCCAAATGATTTCTTATGTCACACCACATGCCGATACCTTAACTAAACTCTACGAGTAGGTTGCCTATAATTAAAAATTATGATTGATAGGTCAAAGTCACTTTGATAAAACGTACAATGGCTTCTTGCGTTGATTCACACCAACTGGAAGCTGCAGCAGGCCTACTTTATTGAAGCTAGACGGTGATGGTTAGTGCCGCTGCAGTCAGAAAAAGATCACAGTACATTCCTTTCTGAGATTTAGTTTTTCTACGTTTCTATATTCCATTGCATTACCTGAACAATAAATAGCATTACACAGGTTAAATTAATGCATTTAAACCATTAAACAAAATAAAAAAAAAAAAAAAAAAAAAAAAAAAAAAAAAAAAAAAAAGACCCTGTCTTTAATATGAATATATTGTTACCCATCATTTAGTGAAAACATTGTTTATTCTCACAAAAGAATAAAATGGGATTAGGTACAAGTTCTGACAACTTAAATTAGCCCTCTTCCTACATGATACAAGTATTACAACATGTTCAACATGACAACATAATAATGAAAAATGAAGAGAGAGAGAGAGAGAGAGAGAGAGAGAGAAACAGTAATCAAGATTTGAGTAAGATATTGAAATAGTCCTGTAGCGGTTATATATTTGCACATATGATGTAAAATTCTATACATTTTATCGCATCGCCCTTTCCCCAAAGAAGTATGTCTAAGCGAAGAGCTGCATATGGCGCTGAGAGTAATTTTCTCATCAACTCAATTCGTTGTCTACTGTAGTTGAGACAGAAGAAGAAATGCATTTTGGATTTGATCCAAAAGGAGGAACAAAACATGGTGTCAGCAAATTGAACACAGTAAAGGTCACTTTTTAATGAACTTACATAATGTCGTAATCTGGCATGGTAACATCTAGAGTTAGATAAATAAAACTTGGCATATTGCTAGATACGATATTTGGACATAATCACTTTTCAAAGCTCTGTAAGGAATGTTACATTGAGTATTCTGTTCCAGATTGTTCCGCAAGGATATTGTTGATGATATAAAAATGATTTGGTAGAATTTAGCCTGAAATTGCAAGTGCACATATTATTTGAACGTCGAAGGTTATAATTTGTTTGTTCGGACACACGGAGTAGGAGTAATTCATTGGGATAGTTTGGAGTTTGGCTCGTTTAAATGTCGTCGAGTGTTAATAAGTTTTGCCGTTTTCTTCAAGATTGCAGACTTTCCCACCCTGTTACAAAATAGAGAGACTGCCTACTAGTGTATTTTGGAAATCATGTAACTATTTATGGTTCTTCAAGCTGTAGTTTTTCCAATTTTTCTGAATCGATTAACAAACATCTGCCCCAGACTACACTGACATATTCCAATATAGGCCTGATATAAGTTATATACAGTTCTGATAAAATTTGCCTGCTAAGTTTGTATCTTAGTTTTCGAAGATTGTATTTTAGTTTTCGAAGATTGGTTATTCGAAATGATGCTGTGTTGGAAATGCTATCAATGTGATATGTCTATTTGGTATTTAATAAAAGTAATAATCCTAGATGGCGATGAGAATCAACATATTTACGTTCGATATTATCAAAAACAAGTTCAGGATTATTTGGTTTTTCTGGACTAAACTTTAAAAGACATTGCTTTGACCAGTTAAGCAATTTTATTCGATTATTATTAGTGGCAAGCTCTGTTTCAGCACAATAAAGGGGATGAATAATGCAGAAATGAGTCATGTACAAAAAGACTTGCGAGAGAGCTCATACCATCGGCAATATCGCTTACATAAATTAGACGCAAGAGTGGCTCAAGCACGGATCCTTGTGGCACACCATCATTTATAATAATATTCCGCGAATAAGTACAGTGCAAAAGGACCGTTTGTTTTCTATTACGTAAATAACTTTCAAACCATTTTATCAGATTACCTGAAGCACTGTTTTCGTTCAGTTTAAATAATAAGCCTGTGTGCCAGACCTGATCAAAAGCTTTTGATAAATCACAAAATACAATGCAGGAATTTTGAGAATGTTCTAATGAATTGCATATACTATCATACATTTCATTAAGTCGAAAAACAATGGAGTGACCAGGAAGGAATCCTGATTCATACTTATAAGTATACACTTGTTTAAAACTGCATCTTTCAAAGATTTTTTTTGCGACACAGCTAAGTAGAGAGATTGGTCTATAATTGGCAACCTCGTGTGGATCACCTTTGTTAGGAACGGGAGGAATGTGATGAAGTTTTCTTTTACATGTATCTGGAAATTTCGTTTACTTCAGTGATCGATTTAAAAGCATTGCTAGTGGTGCTTCTATTGCTTCAATGACGCCTTTAATCATTCTATGACGTACGCCATCAATATTGTAGCTCAGCTTCTTAAAACCTTCATAATGTATAATTCATGTACCATGCGATGACGGTATTGGGTACTATCTTTATGCTACTCTTTTTCAAAACTTTAAATGACTTCAGTGACTTTCACTGGCTCCGAATTGCATTTCAACTATTTTCACACGGTAGCATCATGTTTGGATCAAGATCCATATCCAAACTAAAAATTGTTTCATATAGTTAATAAGCTGCATTACATTTGCACTTCTTTGAGCAGTACAGGCCGGCCAATCTATAGGAGCAGCGTTAACTGCACAAACGATTTTGGAACACACATTGTAGAGATTCGGTCACAGCGTACAGGGATTGACGAAAAATATTCCTCTTGAACAATTTGTCCATTTTCTGATTACCAGCCATGGACAAGAGAGTCTAGAATATTTGGATTTATCAACATTATTTTTCCGCTACAAAGTTTTCCTGACCAGTTTTTTCTTCTTGCATTACCTGAACAATTAATAGCATAATGTTCCATTTTTCAGTTTTGTCTTTTTTGAGCATATTATAGCTAACAGTTTCAACAAGTAGTGTGACAGTATACATTTGGACTTTGCGATTTCCATATAACTGCAGAGCCTTCGGTATGAAAGATTGGATATCTTTTGAATTCGGCACAAACGTTACTTCCACAAAGTTAATTTCCCCTTATCATGTCAGTCGTCTTGTATAACTAAAAAAGTCATGATAGCATGTTAAAGGTGCTATCTGTAAGGATACTTATCAAATATTTAGATTAAACTGAGAATAAGGACTCAAGATTTTCAGAGCCAGACGAGAAACGTATCTGCAGAAAATATTGGGTAGAGTATACGAACACCCAGCCTTCCCCACAGACGCATTGAAGAACAACAAAAGTATCTGATGTAAGACCCCCGACGGTAGAACTGTTTGAATGTAGGCAACTAGTTTCATGCCTGTTTCCTCTTATGGCCATGGAAAACAATTTATGATTGTTAGGTACAAGTAGGTAATGTAATTTCTCAAGTCAGCATGTACAAATGTTTTTTACCTTGAAAAGTTGATCCAAGAGGCAGGAAACTTTTGCAGTCCTTTCTATTCTCCTTTCCCTTGTCCTGCTACTCATATAATTTTGTCAGGCTATTATAAGACAATGGGAGATCAATCTGCCGACGGTTAGTACAAATCAATATCTTGACGTAATCTCATAGCAAGCAACAATAACATTGATGTTTTCACTGTTTTCAGGTGTTTTGTAGCATTTACCCCAGCTTTAGATTTATCTTTTTAATTTAGATTTATCTTTTGAATTGGAAACCATATAGAATCATATGGCCTGGTATAATGGAAAATATCAGCCATATAAACATGCGATATTCCCAACAATAGGACTACTATTATTTTTCCGTAAGATTCCATCATTGTTCATAATGATCATAATAACATTATCAACCGTCAATATTTTTGGAATAATGTTTTCACTTAGGAACCTGGCTTGTTATTTAAATTTTCAATTTCTTTACAAAGATTTTCCACCATTAAGTCAACTTTGTGAAATCTCAGTATATAAGGCCTTTTCTCTTGCATATAAATTGCTGGTAACGTACAAGCTTCTTCTGATCATGTGATCCAGTGTTACATGCCAATACATATTCTCATCGCATTAAATACGATACGCAATCAATTAGTTATAAAATTGACATGCCTAAAAGCTTGGATAATGTATAGATCAGACCTTTCAAATGTCTTCATATCTGTGATATAGGAGTGGATCATCCTGGGATAGTTAAGTTTATCATCAACAAAATTGTTTTCACACATTTTAAGACATGGATGATGAAAGTTTTCAAACTTATGCACCATCTATTTAGGCTCTTACAAATAACACGTGACAAAATTATCGTTAATTATGAATGCAGTGCCATAAAGATTCGATTTTCTTCGTTTCAGTATATTTTATTTATAACGCTGCAGATTCTTTCGTTAATGTTAATGAATTCATCGATGGGTTTCTGTAGTGCCACTATATAACTGATGAATTTTCTGCACAGGTATCAACTATACAAGGAGCGCATCCAGTACGATATGTTGCCATAACACCATTCCTGAATGCTATTTCGTCGTGTTTGTTGGACAAATGAAATATAAGATGATCAGTCCAGGGCCGGTCTTAGGCCAATTGGACCGATCTGGCCCAATCGGGCCCCGCGCCCACATGGGCCCCGCGCGTTAGTAATTTTCAAAAATATATCTATAGAGAGAAATTAATTTTAAAGCGATGAAAGAAAATTTTAAGTTCAATAACGTATAATGCTTCTTTAAAGTTTATTTCCTAATGCCGTTCTCACAGGGGACCAGCCAAAATGATCTAAATAGGGCCCTGCGTTTGTTAAGGCGGTCCTGGATCAGTCCATGAATTATGAGATATGAGGATCAGTCCATGCATTATGAGATATGAGGATCAGTCCATGCATAGTCAATTCAGTAATTAAAAATGCATCTTAATATATTCGCAATGACTAACTCATTGTTTTAATTAACTTTGTTCTCCTCAAAATCATCTGAACCCATTTTAAGCTGTTTCACTTGTCCATCAGAATGTGATTACTTTTCCTAAGGTATTCCATTATACAGTACTGTACCGATTTTCGCCTGCATCTTAAGTGAAACTATTGGATAAGTATCCCAGTATTAAGAACTGAATGGTCCAGTTATGCATAGACTCATAAGTTAACGTGATAGGTAACGCGGTACCAGAGAGAGAGAGAGAGAGAGAGAGAGAGAGAGAGAGAGAGTATATCTGTGTGTGTGTGTGTGTGTGTGTGTATCGTCCTCAGAAAAAGAAGAGAAGAGAGAAGTAAGAAACCAAGAAGCTGATCGTGAGGTAATTCTTGTAATAACTGGGCTAGAAGTGAAGTGCCTGAAGAAGGCTTTCGACGACTCTAGCGATATTAAAGGCAATAAAGAGAATCGTCGTTTTTATCTTATTCGCATAGGCATGCACCACGGTTCAAGAATATTTATCGGCTGCCGATACCATTCTCTGAATAAAAACAGTACGAACAGCAAGTCGGGTAGGTTCGGTACCAAAGCCATAAATAGTCGTTAATGAACGCCCCCTTCCATGTTACTTCCATGTTACAACATACAAAGATTAATGGTGTGTACTTCGACCAAATGCATTGTCATTTTCTGCAGATTTGCCAGATCACGGTGATCGTATTTGGTGGCGAGTTCTATGGTATTTCTTCGTCGAATTTAACCAAATAAAAAATAACACTGTATTCTACAAGCACACTCCTACCTGGCTCGAGTGATATTAGGTGCAACAGAGAAGCCATTATAGTTACAGTGATTTATCTATCACGGCCATCTAAATCCTCCACAGGTTCTTCCAGGAAATTTAGCTTCTGTTTGTGGGCCCACAGTCTCAAAGTTTGGTCTACAGTTTTCCACACACAATTCTCAAAATCCTGCAGGTAGCTCTCTGTGTGAGTACTTTCTTTTGCATTTGAGAGAGAGAGAGAGAGAGAGAGAGAGAGAGAGATATACAGCTCTCTCTGTAGTTAGAATTCCTACCCCAAGGACCTTCAGTTCCTGATTGTCGACCCTCAACGTTCAGCGTTTGGTCTAGAATGTTGTAAATATTGAACTTACATTCGGCATACTATAGTCAGGATTGTCCTGATGTGTTTCTAAACCCAATACATATAGTTTGCGATTAAAGTGGCCCTGTACGTCCATTTTTAAATTCCTGCAGTTAGCTCTGTGTGTGTGTGTGTGTGTGTGTGTGTGTGTGTGTGAGAGAGAGAGAGAGAGAGAGAGAGAGAGAGAGAGAGAGAGAGAGAGAGAGAGAGAAGTTTAAGGGAGACAGAAAATGTACGTTTGCAATATTTTGTTTGGTTAAAACGAATCGTATGATTTATTTCGACCTACATTATAAGCATTGTAACACAGAGTAATTTGGCCCTCACTAGTTAGCTGATTAAAGTGATCAATCAAATTAAGGGAACTGGATCAGTATCTTGTCACTTTCATTTAAAATTGACGTATTATTTGTACCTCAGTTTAGCATTTTAACAGATAATCGTTTAGAGTTTTATCACAGTTTTTTTCTTTGTCCACGAAGCTGAACATTTGGAGAATTTTACACGTAAAATATATCATACATAGAGATTTTCTTCATTATTCACTCATTCAGATCGTCCAGTTAAATGAATGATACGTAATTAATGTAATTAAAGCAATAAAATTGCCGGTAGAACAATATAATACTTCTACATTAGAAAGTCGCATTTATCAGGATGCTACGTTATTGTTTAATAACATTTACATTTATTTTTTGTCAGCTGCAGTTAATAGCTTTTAAGTTGATGCCTAAAGAGTATGACTTTAGGTTACCTGCTCAGGCTGCAGAGATATATGATCTTTTTTTAAAATTAAAATTCAAGTTAGTAATAGCATTTTTTGTTTATTTAAATCAAACTTTAATCCATGCGATCATGTAAAAGTCATTAATAGAGATAGAAGCTTAATAATCTGTTAAACGTTTAACCTAGAAATGGCTTATTTGGTCTGAAATGTGAATACAAATACATAAATGTCATGAGCTGATCAGTAATGGACCATACGGATTTTATGCTATTAGTATACAAAGCAAAATGACACAATCAAGTTTTCATATGTGATGATCATGTGCTTGAAATGAAGAGTGATTGCAATTTTTAAGAAAAAAAATCATATATATGATTCTTGTGTTTACTAAAGAATCACTATTATGCGTTGAGAGAGAGAGAGAGAGAGAGAGAGAGAGAGAGAGAGAGAGAGAGAGAGAGAGAGAGAGAGAGAGAGAGAGAGAGAGAGAGAGAGAGAGAGAGAGAGAGAGAGAGAGAGAGAGAGAGAGAGAGAGAGAGAATTTCATTACATTTATTTCCTGGATTGAATTAATGATTCAATATATAGTTTTCACACCACCAAATTAAACTTGGTGTCTAGTCCATGTCTTAGATCTCAATCGAAACATTTTAGAATGTTTTACACGTCCGTATGCAAAGTGACAAATAAATCTATGATGTAAAATATTCTTTTAATATATTTTTTGCACTTTTCAGAACTAAACGTCTCACGATATGTAACTGCACAGGTCAGTATGTGGTAATTTTGAGTGGGTGGTAATTGTACCTTATCGTTATCATATCCTGGCTGGGTCTGCCTATCGTTTTGCCACCTCTCTTTTCTTACTCATCGAAAATCGAATGCATATAGACCTAAAAATTTGGCCAAAATAAAGTTTTAAATGGTGTGAAAATAGTACCTACGTCAGTAATCAATAAATCATCTCGGTGTTAGCTCAAGAAATGATCCATCATTACCACAACCATAGTTGTTGTGGTTTTTACATTTTATTTTAACCCACGCTCAAATCATATTCCGTTGCAGGCTATTTGAGGAAACACGTATAAGGCCACGATTAAATATACATCCTTACATAAAAGCTACTCTTTCATTCTGAAAGATAGTTTTCGTCTGTTCATTCGCCTGATAAAAGTGCGGTACGGGCTAACGGGAAACGCTCATGTTTCTAAATTAGTGCAGCTTGCATGCATTTCTCACTGCTGGGGGGGGGGGGAGGTCGAGTGGCCAAGTGGTCTAAAGCCCTCACCGTTACGGATCACTGCCATCTCACCTCTGTCTGCGTGGGTTCGAGTCTCGGACTCAGCCAATGTGGGTACGTGAGAAAGCTTGCCAGTAGCTTCTCGTGGGTCGATGGTTCTTTCCGGGTTTTCCCCGGGTTCTTCCTCCGCCATGTATAGCATATCTTGTGCTGAAAAATGGCGTTAAACCCCATAACAACAACAACAACAACAACAACAACAACAACAACTCATTGCTGGGCATTTTTCTTTAAAAACCAGGTCATGGTAAACGGCAATTAACAACTTGGTCATAATGCAATGTAATATTAGCATTCTTATGTAAAATCCTGGATAATGAACTTTGACAAACAAGTGTGCTTTACAAAAAAAAAATATAAATAAAATAACCAGATTTATGTTCGAAACTAATAAAAAGTATAGAAAAGAAAAAAGATGCAATTCTTAATCATGGATATTTCTACAGATTTCGAAAATGTTCAAGCAAAGAAAAATTATTCTGAGCAGCACTACTTGCGATCGTGGAAGCAGAACTGAGTCAACTGAGTTAGTAGTTAAGTTTGTATTTTATCACCCAGTAATATGCCTGTGATAGATGAAAGATGACTGCTCTAGAGTCATTGACGTGAATATATAAAATATAATGAAAAAATTAGCTGTTTGCAACCTACCTCTGCAGGAAAGTGAAAGCAATTTGTATAGTATAGTGTATTATTAATCGTATGTAACCGTTAACCTAGGAGGAGAGGAAAATGGAATTCTCCCAACTTTTAACAGGCCATCAAGTTCATCCTTGTGACATCATCTCATTGTAAAGGCTGTAGGGGGAATCAACGTTTTGGGGAAGAAATATTAAGTGTAAGTGAAGAAAACCAACATTATATACACAATATTATATATCACATTTCATTTAATTATTTTATTAAAAGGAAACAAAGATTACTCTCATGTTGAGGACATATAATATACACTGTACGTACATTATTTATTTATTGAAAAATAAAAAATGGACACGTTCGCTTTGTGATAACTAAAAGAAACTTAAAATAGACCAATAATTACCGGCTATACTCGTTATAAGTCTAATCTAACTGCAAACAATATGGTTTCGGATCTGCCGTTGTATAATGCGCTTGCAGATCAGGTTCTAAGTTGCCTGTTCTACTAATTACTCCTAACATACTGCATATATCCGGATCTACTGGCACATTATGTGATGGTAGATCTGGGTCTGTGCAGTCTGCAGTTGGATCTGATTTATTATCCGAGTATATACGGTAACTATGAACGTCCCCTCTACGGAGCCGGAAGCAATGGCCACACGTATCTACATTAGATGATGATAATTTAAATGTGGTACAAGAAGTATGATAATTAGACAGTTCAAAGAAGAACCTTATTTTACAGGTATTTGATTCTAAGCTCTGTCATCTATGTCAGATAAAAGGCATCAGGCTGTTTTAACGACGACAGCTGCATTAGACTTCACAAAGCCAGGCGGTGTTCATGTTACTGCTGGTATTGGATGATTGATTTAAACCTGCTTTCAGGGTCACACGTGTTCAGGACTAACCCCTACTAGAAACAGTCACTTCTATAACGCCTTTTGACAAAATAATTAAAAAGTAATATTTTTCATATCCTGCAGGACTGTAGATCTGCATGACTGTATATCAATCTATATGCCATGGATCTGTATTTATACTAACTGGCACTGACGACAGATGTTTGCTTTTTTAAAATAAAATCTGCAGTAAAGCATAGGGTGAGATAGAGATATTGGTGTAATTTTGTTTGATCTTGTGGTCGCAACTCACGAGACGGTTGTCATCTCTTGGGGTTCCTGAGGTTAGGGGAGGTCATAGGTCAAATGTACACACATTTCATGTACAATGATATTTTCAAATATTTTCTATATTCTATATATGTAGTCTTTGCAGCAGACACAACATATCTGTGGCAATAAATGTCTAAGATAAAATTAAGGGAAATCTAAAAGTAGGAAAAATAACTTTAGGAAGATTGCTTCTTCCAATAAACCTAAACTTGTTGTCCCACGTACTAAAGATGAAAGGTAAATATATTAAAATTGTTTATGGTGAATAAAATACAAAAAAAGGATATAAAACTCATAAAATACAGAGTCGGGTTATTTTATATAATCCACATTCTTTAAAAAAGTCAAAGATATTAAAACCATACTGCTTCTTAATTAAATTCACTTCAGAAAACCTCTGTCACACAGGGTGGAAGTCGATACAATTGGTCATTCCAGTTTCAGTGGACACTACCAAAGCATGCACTCTGGTTGAGGTTCATCTTTCAGGAGGTATGCATGGATTAGACGTGTACAATTTTTGAATGAAAGTAGCATGCTTAAATGTTCAACAGAGATCCGATTTCGACAAAAGATGGCTCAGTGTGCAAGATCTTTTAAACAAACAGAACTCTGGAGTGGGTAGAGACGATAGTTCTGGAGTTAGCTGAAATTTAAAGTAGCAGCAGGGAGGGTGAACAGACCACTTTGTCGAATCATAACCCATTAAGACAAATTTGGTATCATTCATAACCAATTATGGTCCCAATTATATAGATGCCTCACTCCCTTACACACAGTGATCCGCGTATTGGTCGACCCTCCCTGCTGCTGTGGTTTTTATCCAAATATTGTATCAAGTCCGTTACGATATCTTGACCTCGGATCATGCAAATTTATTGTTATAAAACCAAACGAAGTAGCTTGTGCTTTTGAAAAAAAAGCGTTTGAACTTAACCATATCCATGTCCCCTGAACACCAAGTATAATAAATATTTTGCAGCGAATGATTATCAACTCCGTTAAACACAACTAAAATATTACAATTATCCCTGATCACTTTTGGAATTTGTGTATAACGCTGTGTAACATAAATCACGTCTGTATTTTTATGTCTACCTCGAGAAAATATCCTAGCTGGATTTGATTGTTTGTCCAGCATGACATCATCGTAAACTACAAGATTGTTAATATCACCATCAAGGTCATCTACAGATGGCGCTTCATCAATATCAGTAATAAAATCAATAACATCACCGTCTTCATTTAACAATTTTGCATTTTCATTAAAATCGTTAAGTACTTCATAGCACCGCTGATCATCTAAAGATGGAGCTACTAAATATAATTTATCCCACTTCAGCCATCTCATTATCAGATTAAGCAATAATTGTGTTTTACCTGATCCAGATGGACCTATTATTATCATTCTGATAGAATTCGGTAGCGCTGGGTGATGCTTAACTGGCTCTTGTTTTCGTGTCGCAGAAAAGTCAATTATATCCATATAATAAATAATATGAATTTATATTGTGTTCGATGCCGTGCAGCCACGTCCACCACTGGATTAACAACAATAATAACAAAAAATAAAAAACGTGCACTGACAGGTAAATGTGAAAAGTGTGGTACAAAAAAATACAAATTTATTTCTAACAAATACAAAGTCGGCGGTGACGCTGCTGCTTCGTTGGGAAAATTACCAGGATTACCGTGGGCGAAATATCCCGGAGAAAAACACTTAATGGGTTATAATTATTGTGGATCAGGAACTCGTTTAGATATTCGTCTCGACAATCAAGATCAACCGCGACCTGGAGAATATCCCGTAAACAAGACTGATCAAGAGTGTTACGTTCATGATATTGCTTATCGAAGTAAAGATTTACAACAACGACATCTCGCCGATATCAAATTAATTCATGCCATAAATAATATAAAAGATAAATCATTTCGAGAAAAATTAGCTGCTTTTCTGGTAAAAGCTGGTATGAAAGGTAAAATTATGTTAGGGGCTGGGTAATTAATTATATGATTATTATAATGGAGTCCATTTATTATTCCCCGAGAGGATATTGGAAGGGCAAAGCAGCGATTAGTAAACTCGCCGAAGCTGCAAAGGTTTCGCGTGCTGTTGCTGCGGCGTGGTTAGCACGACAGGCAATATGGCAAATTTATCTACCACCACCTAAAAATGTTCAGTATGCACATTTTGATGTCAGCGTTCCCAATGAAGTTCATCAGGCAGATATTTTGTTTTTACCACATGATACCATTAAAATTGGTAGACGTCAATCACGCACATACAAATACGCGCTAACTGTCGTTGACGTTGCAAGTAGATATAAAGAAGCAGAACCACTGTCAACAAAGACAGCAACTGAAGTTGCATCTGCGTTTGAACGAATTTATCAACGTGGTGGTCTACGATGGCCACGGTTGCTACAGGTTGATCCTGGCAAAGAATTTCTTGGTGAAGTATCATCGTTGATGAAAAAACATAATGTCAAAATCAGACGAGGACACACCGAAACTGATCATGATCAGGCAATCGTTGAACGATTTAATCGAACACTCGCTGAGCGGTTATTTGGATACCAGTATGCGAAGGAAATAATTTATACAGATACAAGATCTCGTGAATGGGTTGCAAGATTACCAAGTGTGATAGCTGCGTTAAATAATGAAATTACTAGTGCAACTTCTATGAAACCTTCTAATGCGATCACAAAAAAATATATACCAATACACCGACGTGAATCTTCCTCTCAACCAGTACTAGGTAATGTTACCGTAAGATATTTATATGAACCTGGTGAACTTGAAGGGGGTAAAAAAAGAGCAACTGATCCTATCTGGAGTGTGACCACACATAAAATTTCTAGCGTGGTAAGATCCACTGGTAGACCCGCAATCTACAGACTGAATTCAACTGCTCCTCAGCGTGGATTTGTGCGTGAACAATTACAAGTAATTCCTGAGGACACACAATTACCACCGCGTTCACTTTTGCAAACTATCGCCCCTGCGTCGATTGCATTCAAGACAGGTCAGCATCACATTATTACGCGTTTGACCAAAATCACTATTAATTCTATCCACGGTAAATTGTTTTGGATTATTGCTCGAATATTTCCACAGCATACTACAGTTACAACTTGCACAACAATTATTCTGTCGTTGTTTAAGTGTCATAATAATTTCAACATCAATATCAAAATCACGATTATTTTTTTTGTCACATAATTTATAACCAAATAGTTTTTTTCTTATTACGCCAATAACACCTTCGGTGTCACTAACAGTTCGATCATTATTTTCTGTGGTGTCTATGACAACTCTGTGTAGTTGAGATATTCTTCTGACTCTAGATACTGCTAGATAAACTAGATTTGACCACTCGATTCTATCATCGACAATCCAGATATTTGTATCAGTAATAGTTAGTCCTTGTGATGAGTGGATCGTTATAGCATATCCTAGCTTCCACGGTGAGTTATTCATACTCAACGAGCTCTCAACAACATCAACATCAACTAAAACAATATCATTTAATACGAGATTTTGTTTTTCATTTGTTCCTGGAATTTCAACTTCAATATTCTGTCGTCGAGTATCCGCTGGGCGATAACATAATGGTATAGGTAACGTTGGAAATCTTTCCTTGTGCAACAGAAATAATTTTTGTTGTAATTCATCACGAACTATTTTTCTACTCGCAACTATCAAATCATTTGATGTCCACAGATCCCAAAAATCATTTACGGGAGTTTCTGGAATTATTTCACGCATTATTTCACATTGTATTCTATCTGGCTGTAGTCTGATTAATCTTTTAAATTCTTTTACAGGTTCATCAATAGCTCTATGATCATCATTTATTTCTTCATAATAATCCACAAACGTTTTTAACCACTCGTGGGGAGATTGACCGACGAAAGGTGGAGGTTGACCATGATCGCACATAATCACAGCAATCTTTTTTGTCAATAACCAATCAAGAAATATTTTTAATGTTTCTAACGATACTGTACAAATCTCATCCCAGATGATGATTTTCGGAATATATTTCTCACCCATCCGCTCATGTGTCCACGTGTCTCCACACCATCTGAAGAAACTACGATAAGTTTGAGATTTTACTCCTCGTTGTTTTATTTCTCTTGCTAGTCTGTGTGTAGGTGTCAACACAATCATATCAACGGAGTTTGAAGAACTCTGCCGAAATAATTCAATCGCACGTGTTGTTTTGCCAGATCCTCCAGGTCCACTGAAATAAATGGTTTTATGTCTGGCCACGGGATCAAATACACATGGTGATGTTGATGTTGGTATTTGATTGTCATTACCGTAGTATATTTCTTTGATATCAACATCTGCTGTTTCAGAATAATCGAGTATACTTTCTTGTTTTATTCGCCATGATCCCCATTCGCCGCTACCAAGTAACGGTTTTACCAAATCTAAATATTTTTTATCTACATAAAACGAATCCGTAGCAACTCTGACAGCGTAACAAGGGAATCTATTTATCATCGATAATAAATTTATAGAAACGTAAGCGAGCATAGAAGATCTTAAATGAGTAAATTGCGGTGACTCACCATCAATATAACTCACGATTGTACCTAGTTTGGTTCCATCTGACAAATAAGCATTGGTTCTGCTTATAAATGTTCCTTTCTTCGTTGTATCAGTAATTATAAAATCTAACTCAGCATCATCCATGATCAATCTTGTACAATGCCGTTTATGATCATACGAACCACCTTGAGTAAATTTACCGATTATTTTTCTACCGAGATCTTTTGCAACTTTATTTTCGTAATCGATTGTATCCCAATCCGTCAGTGGTGAATGTTGCTTTTGTTGTGGTAGCCAAACTTGTTTCTGCGAATGATATGATATAATAGCGTCAATTACACTCAACGATATTAAAATTTCAGCATCAAGCATGTATCGTAATAACACCGTTGGAACCCAATGTTTTTCTGAGAAATGTCTACCAAACCACATATAAACGATCGGATGAAGATAATCGCGGAACTTAAACGATTTTACACAAGCGAATCCGGTTAAATCAAAATCAGGTAACGGTCCATTTATTGCAATTCTTGTTATTTCATGTGTAGGATGTCCGAATCTATCAAAGTATTTAAAACACTCTCCGAATCCAAGAAAACTTCCAGGATAACACGCAACCATATCAACGGATATAACTTTACGATGATCGTATTTGGTATTCCATAATCCGCCATGCCCATATTCGACACAACTACGTTGAACATCTTCAAGGAATTCTGATCGTGTCGGCGACCATAAATTTTTCTTCTGAGCAAAGTGAGCCGCAACTGATGGAACTGTACAACAATTATTTAGTAATTGTTCAACTTCAACATCATCAGAATTATATTTCAGTGCAAGATTCTTCATGGGTATTTTGACTTATATAAAATATCTCCGGTCAGTGTTTTTACTGTTATTGGAAATTTTAATTTCTTTTCTAGCTTAGCAACGTCACTGATAGATGCTCCGGTATCTCTAACTGTTTCTGCCCACTCGTTTATTTTTGTGCGTCTTATATCTGTTAAACCGTTTCCGCGTAATGTTTTTGAGAAATGTTCCATAACTCGTTCAGCTACGCAATTTATGCTTGAAATTTTCATCGGTTTGAGATCCCCAACGCTGGGTTTATTATTTAGCGAATATATTGCATATATAACTGCCGTGACAGGATACTCCCGTTCATAATATGGTTTATCGATACCGGTAAGCACACCTGGCTTGGATTGTTTATTTAATGTAACAGTATTATTTCCAGTATGAAGTCGTACAGGTTCGCGTTTGTCACGAATAATCCAAGTATCATCATCTGTCTGAACAATAAATTTTACTAAAATAATATATCGCTGATTGCCTTGATGAATATCAAGGTAGTTAATAATATTTTTACCTCGCTCGTCACTCATTCTAGCATCAACAACAACACCTTTGTCGCTCATAATCCTGAATGTCGACCAAGTATGAGCCGCACCATCATTGCGAAATTCTTTTTTACCTTCACGGATACGATCGGTTATATCACTATTTATCAAAGCCAGATCTTGCATGGAAAAATTAAATTTAGATTTTGGTAATTTGTCAAGATCAAATCTTGCGGTGGAAGGTTCAATCGTGGATAATCTCTCAAATTCCTCCATACTATATTTAAGACAAATATATATGTTTAATTAAACTTTAATTATATATATAATGATTCAAACAAACAACCGATGCCGATGGCTCATGATTGGATTTTCAACTCCTTGTAATAAATCATGCGTAAATGAATTCTGTGGCCAACATATGCAAAGTTATCGTAGAGGGAGTCTAGGACCAAAACCGTGTTTACGATGCGGTGTTGGAGTCAGAGGAGAAACACGGTTGTGTGTAGCGTGTGGTGGTAAAAGATACAGAGAGCTGAAACGATATTATGATAAGAAGTCGTCAGGTGAGTCTCCGTCAAAAACCGCTGAAGACTATCTGGCTAGATTTCAAAATTATCATTTAGACAAATAACATTATATATAAATGGAGCAAATTTTTGTTCAACATCCTATAATTAAAAATTATGAAGCTTCTCCTGATGGTGTCATTAGACACTGTCAACGAAAAACACCAGTTGGTACTGTTGATAAAGCTGGTTATTTTAGATTTACTGCCGGGGGAAAAAGATATCACTCACATAGGTTCATCTTCGAGTGTTTTCATGGGGTCATCGAAGACGGGCTTGTAATCGATCACATCAATTCAGACCCGAAAGATAATAATTTATGTAACCTCCGGGTTGTTACACAGAGTCAGAATAGTGCATGTGGAAATGCTGGAAAATGTAAAATGTTTGAAAAAGGGTCGGTTATATCCATAAATACAGATACTGGTGAAGAAATAATTTTCCCATCCATGTATGCGGCTGGTAAATATTTTAGTATTCACCCGCGTGCGGTACAATTTGCGGCGGATAATATTACCAAATCAGCTTATTCAGTCAAATACGATCATAAAATTATATTCCGGTATATATAATAAAGCGAGAAAAATCCGTCATCACTGATACAGTAATCAAGTAGTTGTCTCCCTTTTTTTGTTATTCCTTATACATATTCAGTGATAAGAATCCGTCCCGTCGTTGATAGCGTAATCAGGCAGCTATGATACTACAGCCTAATCTTAATATTTAAATATCTCTCCAGTCCAGACATTTAACGTTGTGGAAATATTAATTGCAGAAAATATATCCTCAAACAGAACATAAAAACCTCAGCCGTGATATTATATTGTACACATATTGATCGCAGCAGACGACACCATACTAAATGAATCTACGCAGTTCTGCAGCGGGCGGAATATACCAGAATAATATCGATCCATGCATTCATTGCTAGATAGTTCTGCCTTAACTGCATGAAGAAGCTTGAAAATACAGTTTTTTAACAAGGCAGAAACGGCAGAAATATATAAAATTGCAGAATTTATTCAGAATCAGAATATTCTTTCGGTGTAGGATTTGCCGTCCATGACATTGTCACTGGTTTCACAGTCATTGGTGAGACAGTGTGAATATTTATATACTTAAATTTAACTGTATATTTATAACAGCTCTGATAGTCGTGTGGTTAAGGCGTTTGCGTGCAGATCCACTGGTGTAAACTCTCTGCGTGTTCGAGTCTCCAAAAATGCTAAAGATATATTATCTTGCATTCGGCGACAGATGCTATTAATTGGGGGAACCCGGAGAATTTCCTCGAAATCCACAACAGACAAAATACATTCTCCTATCATACCACCCTTGTGGTGGGTGAACTTTTGCACTCCCCGGGGTTTGTGTAGGGGGGAGAGTGTACAAAATCTGTTGGACGTAGGCAAGATTCCCCCGTCATCACCATTTGTATATATTCATAATCATTCAAAAAAAACCAAACAAAACAATCAAAAAATCATCTCAAAAACAGTCCTCGCTGAGGACTATTACTTTTATTTTTATTCAGAATATATTTTTATTTTTATCTGATTCAGAATATATTTTTATTATACTTTTATTATAATAAAATTTTATTTTTTATGAAATTTGGTCAGATTTTCTAAATTTGATGGGCATTATACCCGTCAGTTTGGCGAAAGTGTACAGATTTTATGAATTTGATGGGCATAATACCCGTCAGTGTTGGAATTCTGTACAGATTTTATGAATTTGAGGGGTATAATACCCGTCAGTTTGGCGAAAGTGTACAGATTCTGTAAAATATTTTATTTTTTATAAATATTTATTCTGATTCAGATTTTTTTTATGAATTTTGTGCAGAATTCATAAATTCTGTACAGATTTTATGAATTTGATGTGCATTATACCCGTCAGTTTGGCGAAAGTGTACAGATTTTATGAATTTGATGGGCATTATACCCGTCAGTTTGGCGAAAGTGTACAGATTTTATGAATTTGATGGGCATTATACCCGTCAGTTTGCGATTTCTGTACAGATTCTGTAAAATATTTTATTTTTTTATAAATATTTATTCTGATTCAGATTTTTTATAAATATTTATTATGATTCAGATTTTTTTAAATGAATTCTGTACAGATTTTATGAATTTGACGGGTATAACGCCCGTCAGTTTGCGAATTCTGTACAGATTTTATGAATTTGAGGGGTATAATGCCCGTCAAAATTGTGACTTTGGTCAGATTTTCTCAAATATTTTATTTTTATTCAGAAATATTTACTCAGAAATATATTTTTATTTAAACAAATAATTTATAATATATAAAATAATGAATCACGAAAACATCACATCAATTATTTCTGCTATTAAGAAATTACAACACAGCGGTGTGAAAACATCTGACCAACTTGATCCTGAAAAATTAATGAGTGATTTTGAATCATTACAATTTCGTAGGTCAGAAAATAGATACACTTTACCCGCTGATTATCGATTTATAAAGATAATTCAGCAGGCGATGTTACGATCGCTGGCGGCAATCACTGATACGCTGGTGAAATTATTGGTTCCTCTTTCACGGGCCATCGAGCGGGTTAGGTTAGAATTATCTCACGAATACGAATCGAAAAGACTCGTACACGCTCGTATAAAACAGCTGAAAGATATCATGGCGATGACTGAGTTGATAAACGAAGACGCGGAAAAATTACTAGCTAAAGATAAAGAAGTTGAATATGGCTGTAGTAACTGTGTCACCAGTAACAACGAAACTAATAGTGTTGCATCAGAATAATTCATTTCTGACCCGGTGACGCAGTCACTAGTGACACAGTCACTGACGTTGTCAAGGATAAAATAATGGGGTAAAAAAAGAATTAATTATTTGATTTTTTTTTTTGTTTCTCGTTGCGGAATCACTCTAAGATCTCACATACAAGTTTACATTCAGCGACTCCGACGTAAGATCGAGCAGGTGGCCAGACTGGTCAGTAAGTTTGAAATTTATCCGTGATAAGAGATGACTGTGACATTTCAGATAAACAACATTGATTGGTTTTGATACAATCAAATAACCTGGAGGGACTTGAGGGATAAATGAGTAGAGAATGTATCCTTGTTGGGCTTGATTGGATTTATCAGTGTCAACTTGATAACTGCCGTCGACGGCATCACATACTAGATTGACGGCGATCGTTGATGTGATATTAACGATACCCGGTGAAACATGACGGCCGCCACCGTATGGATCGTTATTGTATCTGAGAATACTTGCCGGTGGGAATGTTTTTTTCCACGACTCAAGGATTTTAGGAAAGTAATTATCGATGACGTCACGTTTGATTTTTCTAGGATTAATATATTTACAGCAGTATAATCATCAGTGCCAGACTTAACTAAATATTGAACATTATGAAGTTCTTTAAATCTATCATCGATAATTTTTACATTTTTACCGATTACATCACGTATGTGATTGTCATCAGATAGTACCGCGTTTAGATGTTTGATTGTATCAATGATATTTTTTATATTGTCGATGTAATTTATTGTTGTTAAATCCGCTACAAGGGTTTTTATATATTCGTGGATTTTATTAAATTCATCTATGATTGGATTTAAGTATTTTGTAATATTTTCATCAACGATTTCTGTTTTTATCCCATCATTGTAAAGAGAATGAGTTGTCAATCGATAAATTGTCGGTAATGGAAAAAAAACTTGACCTATCATTGAGAAATTTACTGTCAGTCCACGGGTATTTATTTCTGTATTCAGGTGTTTTCATAAATTTTTGCTCCGTGGTAGTAAATTCTTCCAGACGTGGTTCTGGTGGATTCTCATAAACCGGCGCGACATCGGGCCATCCTAACACTGATCTGATCGACGACTGATATATGTCGACGGCGTAATACGGCGATAATATTTCAATCGCAGAAGACAACGTTGGTTCGTGGACGGTAATAGCAATCTTTGATTCGCGTCCCGTGATGGATTTAATTCTGCGTTGGAATTCTTCATTGATCTGTTCTATTTGATAACTTCCCGTGGGTACACTGACTACTTGCCAATCTGGTGTTCCGTCGGGTTTATTTTTATTTGCAAATACTAATGAATTATTCGGTTGTAGTCCACCAAACGACGCTGACCTAATATTGGGCCAACTATAATAAACCCGTAATTGCGCTAGACCTATCTCGGAAGCTGGAATTGCAGTTGGAAAATTAATACTGAATTCATGATTAGTTGAACTCGCTGATATCATTGTGGTTCTTACCGGAGCAGTATTAGTGACGATCTGTTGCAATAATTCATGCGATCGCTGATCGAATGATGTCATTATTATGCTATTATGGTTTGAAATCACCGACCACGACATCATTAACGACGTTGTCGTCGAATACTTCATTTTAGATCTTTATTGCGATACTGAATTCTTCGTCGGTGATTATTCCATCATTAAGCGACGAAGAAATCAATGATGACAATTTGGAATATGCGGTCGTTGCTGTGTGTAATTTCATCGTGTACTCGTTCAATTTTTCATTCGTGCACGTATTTATCTTTTTCGCGATTATGTTAAATATTCCAGCGATCGACGTTGACGATGAAACAATGATTGTTACAACGATCGGCGCCGTCATCGTCATTGACGATGTCAATGATGCTAATACTACTCCGGTTTCAGCAACTAGCGTGGAAACCGAATAAACCATAATATCAACGACGGTTTCACGTCTACGATACTTCTTTATTTTTGCTGTGTAATTATCGATGATGGTTTTTAATTTATTCTGCCATGTCGTTACTTGATCGTATCTGTATCTGTTAACGTCTATCATTATACTTTAGTTGTTGTCTAAGACAGTGATAAATTCCAGACACCGCCAGTAACGTCTCGGGGGTATTTCCGTTGATATCAACGTAAATGTTTCTTTGGTGTCCTTTGTTAGCATCACCAGGAGAGGATTATGATGTACATTCGGCGATGATGAAGTGGCCGCAGTAATTTCCAACCCATACATGGACAACCTATATAACCCTGTTACTTCTGCGGTATGTTCGAGACTGTTATTGCGCAGTGTCCACGTTGATACCCCAGACGCCATCGTGTACGTGATGTTGCTAATTTGTTTGTGTGGAATTTTAATCAGATTGGTTTTTTCAGTAATATTAGGAATTCCACTGACAATATCATTGAGTTTTGTATTTATATCTTTGAGATTTATGTCAACGGTTGGTGGACTTCTAAAGAATTCTTCAGTGGTTTTATTAAGTTTTTGAAAATTTCTACGAGTATTATTAAACGCACCTACATGAACGTCATACTCGGTTCGAAGTGTATTTACTCTATCATTGATCGTGGTATCGCTATCATCCACATATTTCTTCGTTGCGGCATCTTCGTCGCCGTCTGGTGATCGTAGAGCAACAATTTTATTTGAATTCATGTTAATTTCGCCGGTCATAATACCCCCGGTGAATTTTAAACGATCAGAAACACTTTTTCGAATTTCATCTCGAATTCCTGTAATAGATACAGATGAATCTCTGATCGTTCCAATGTTAGTAAACGTTGCAATGTTACCTTCGGTTGATCCAAGAATTTCAGTCCATTTGAGATTACTCGTTTTTAGAACTCCAAATTGGTCTTGAAATACAACGACTTCATTGGCGTCTACGGATGTTAAATTCGTCAATGATGCAAAGTCATCCTTGGTAACGTAATGTGATAAATCCATGTTGAGTTGTTTTTTTACCAGGCGCCGTAGCAGGTCTTCCATAGATATCTACCATTATATGATTAGCGATTATTTAATGTATATTCATGTACAACTTTATGAGGTGGTTTCGTTGATCTTGATACGGCATCAAGTACTGCTAGTGCTTTACGGCCACATATTGGTGGATCCGTTAATGTTTGTGTTGGTAGCGTTGAATACCAGATTGGAATATTTTGAAATCTGCCGATGTATTTTAAAAATTCTTTTGATGGCGCCAACCCTTACGAATCAAAATAAATAATTCCACGTGGATCAATGGCATATGCGACCCAATGAGTGCCTGGCCCCGTTGATGAATCAAGATTGATAATACCTGTTTCTGACAGTGCCGGATTTTTCGGTAATTGATCACGCATAAAAACACCTCTAATATGTTTTATATTTAACTGATTAGCGGCGTTGATAAGATCAAACTTCAATAGTGGAACTATCGTCAACGGCGAAGCCGTCAACGGCGTCATCGTTGAGTCCCTGGAATTCTTAATCCGCGCCCCCAAACGTTGTTTGGTCGAGACCCTGGAAGTCTCAGACCGTGACCTTTTCGTTTCCTTTTTTTAAAATCCTTTTCCTGTTGCTTTCTTTAATGCCATTCCAGCAGCTGTCCAACTGCACCTAACGCGGCAGCTTTTGCAACAGCTGAAGCGGCTGCGGCTATTAACGCTGGGATAGCTGCGAGAAGCGGAAATATTCCTCCGGTTTTAATAGCATCCTTGATGGCTCCCACGGAAAGATTTAATCGTATTCCTTTATTGGCGTGTTTAACTTCGTTGAATCTCTTAAATTGACTTTCGGTCAACGATAATTTATTTGCACCGCTCATTTGATTGTGTTTTAATGTTACTTTTGTTCCACATCGTGATGCCGACGACGATTGTAGTCGTTTAATCTGACTCTGGGTCAGACTGACACTAACATGATGATATGACATTTATGATATATATACTGATTTAAATCAGCGTTTGCATATTCTCTACGGGAGCATCAACGACTCTCATCCGGCCACCAACACCTTCAAGTAACATTGCTTTATCGGATAATATAACTGCGATTGCTCTGTAACTACCATTAAAAACAGGTAATTCTGCTACATGAGCTCGAAAGTGAATATCAACGACAGACTGTCTAAACAAATCCAAATGTTCCAGTGAAAAGTAATAAATCGGATATAGCGTTGTAAAATCTAACTGTGATATTTGTAAACCAGTATCAACATTTTGCTCACGTCCCATAAATGACATCAATCGATGATATGCACGCGCTACATGATTTTGATTAAAATTTAATAAAATATCCTCGGACGGTTCTTGATGACCGTTTATTCGCAACGACACCTCGGAAACACCGAGTTTGTCAAATATCATTTGATCTAATTTACTCGTCTAGTATCTTGAAGCGCAACGAATATATGTCGCGGCGCAGCGATACCTTGTTGTGATGCTTTTTGCCACGTAAATAAACCAACAAAGGAACTTTGAATAGCTTCTGTAGTTGTTGTTAGCCAAGATAACGTTGACTTGCCGCCGCTAGACATAAAAGCGAGCAACCGATCTTCGGCGGTTATCGCTGGAGTCATTACTGGCATCCACAATGAAAGTTTTGTTAGATTTACTTTACCAGTATCACCGGCAGGTCGCCATATTGCATCATCGTCGGTTGCTTTCCTGACAAGTACAACTGTATGTTTGGCTCCAAAAATGACCTTTCGTACGTGTCTGCAGAATCCAAAGATATGTGATAATGGAATTGCACAAGAAAATCTTCTGTGGTCTCCCAGCAACATTGACCGGCGTGCTGAAAATCCCAAGTTGAAATTCACGTTAGCACTTTGTATTATTGAAAATGCAGCACCGGGCCGAGCTATCATTCCAGCTGGTTGTGGATCAGATGCAGTATCACGCGGTGTTTGTACTAAATTATATTGCCTATAATCAGGATTATTAGAAGTATCCTTGTAAAACATCATTGATGGACCAGCTGATCTTGAAAAATCGTCGCTGTATCGCGCAAGACCAAGTATTGTCGTGGCGACGTCAGCATCTTTTTGAACTGATTCAATATTTCTTCCGTCGATCATGTATGTGGCGCTGTCAAACAACGCCATGACACCGTTGTTGACAAAACCAACACTATCATTGGCGCCGTATTCAGTATCATCTGTTTTTACAAGTTCACCTTCGACTTCGATAAATGCCTCCGCAGGCAAGAAATATCTACTTGTATCTTGAACTTGTAATTCTATTCGTCCACGCTGATTTGGTATTCGAGCATCGTAAGAATAATATTGATAATCACGCACAGACTCATCCTTGAGAACTGGCGCATCCACGTCAAATGCGGGATTGGATACACGTTTGAACATTTCTATGTTATTGATCATCGTCTAATACGAAGACCACTGCCCGCCATCAGACTGCTGTTACATTTTTTTCTCCCTCTTCGGCCAATGACTCTGTCGTCGCTGCTAGTTTTTGATTTGCAGCTTGATTTATTACTTTACTAACACTTGCAGGCATCGCTTCAGCGCTGGGTAATTTTACCGGTGGCTGAGATTTTCGTCGTATTAATCGTGCTAGTCTATCCTTGATGGCAGAAAATACTTTACCGGCGACGTCACCAACAGTACTAATACCTTTTTCACCAATAACGTCAATAGCTTTCATGCCTAATTGCTTTGTAATCGGTATTGCTTTTGGGGCAATTCTCGAAAATAAACCCTTAACAACATCACCAAATCCATCTCCGTAGTATGTCTCATATGCAGGTAATCTTGAATTTACCACTCTGACCATAATTGGTCTACGTTGATTAGCGTGTATGATCATCTATTATAATAATAATATCTAACTGTTTAATCGCTATAATAATCATAGGTAATTTCATTAATGAGAGACCGATACACGTTAATATCCATAATGCCGCCGGTAAATAATCGTTGACAAATAGATGTGATTTCGTTAATAATTTCAGGAGAATTATTACCAGCTCGTTTT
Source organism: Megalonaias nervosa (assembly GCA_016617855.1). Lineage (NCBI taxonomy): Eukaryota > Metazoa > Mollusca > Bivalvia > Unionida > Unionidae > Megalonaias > Megalonaias nervosa. The sequence continues at coordinate 1,241 of JAECUM010007670.1, read as the reverse complement.
CCACAAACAAGAACTTCTAATCTATCTACGTCAGCTACGACGCTGTCGGGGCAAGTGATTCCACTGCCCGTTTTCTTACCAAACGGTGGAAAATAAGATGATACACTACTAAGTAAACCACGAGGCTGATCGCCTTGAAGTTGTTCTGGTTCAGTTGATTTTTTAGATTTTTTTTTTCTCTAAAAATTTTCTTCGTTTCAACATTACATTGTCTTTAAACTCATCATAATCGCCAAGGTCATCTACGGCTTTGATATTTCTAGAAACGAGATATATAGCCATAATCCAATTATCAAGATTAAATTCTTCAACGTATCCAGGGTTTAAATATTTATCTCGGGATTCATATTTTGCTGCAATAGTTTCTGTATATTTTGGATCTTGGATAGCTTTAACAGACGCAGGTATAAAATAATCAAATACTGATTCTTCTTTTGGTTCTTCTGGTTCTTGTTGTTGTTGTTGTTGCATTTTCTGAAAAGCCAAATCCATATTTTTTATAGCTGCAATGTAAGCAACTTATCTCTTATCCTAAGTTCGAGCTTGATCGACATTAAAACGTAAACGAAAAATCCATCTGTACCATTTATCGCTACTTATATTTTCATCGGCATACTCAGGTTTTAGAAACTGCTTTCGTACATCATAAGATAAAAAGGCAGTTTCAGCTAATTTAGGTATATCAAACTTTGCGATGCTGTCAGTGAAAACTTCATTAAATTTATCATACAGTTTAATCCTAGCTTGAGCTCCTTCTGGTTCTTGCTCAGTGACTGCGTCACCGTCGTCATCCGCTTGATCTGTCTCTAGTAACTCCGTCACCGCTGGTTGAGCCGCAGCTATTTCAGCGGGAAGTTCTCGTAGAATTTTTTTCGTTTTTTTAGTTCACTCCGCTATCTTTTTAGTTTCTTTCGCCGTTTCTTTTAACACAGGAACAATGCCTTTAGTGGTTTCAGTGATAGGTTTAAATAATTGTTCTGCGGATTCTGTAAACTCCTCTTGTGTTTGTTGACGCTGCTGTAATTGTTGTCTGACGTGATCACGGACAGGTAGATATTTCTTAATTGCTGCTAGTCTCTCTCGAGCTAATCGCGCTGAGTGAGCTTCGTCAATCATTATTATAATGCAGTGGTTTAATTACAGCAGCAGGGAGGGTCGACCAATACGCGGATCACTGTGTGTAAGGGAGTGAGGTATCTATATAATTGGGACCATAATTGGTTATGATTGATACCAAATTT